>CAEFZX010022015.1:0-12470 GCA_903066825.1 Alfaro cultratus | reverse complement strand
AATATTTTAAAGTCTATTCTTTGAGCTACAGGGAGCCAGTGGAGAGACTTTAAAACTGGTGTTATGTTCTCTATCTTCCTGGTTTTAGTGAGAACGCGAGCAGCAGCGTTCTGGATCAGCTGCAGCTGTTTGATTGAGTCAAAAAGTCAAAAAGACAACTGAAAAACCTACAATCAGTTTTTCAATATTTAACAGTAAGGCTCTGAACACTCTAAATTACACATAAAGTCAATTATATGTCACAACATTCATTCCAAGTCAAATGGAGGTTGCATTTTATGGAGCCCTAGGGGATAAAGGGAATTTAATTTTTTATTTTTTTTGCGTTCCTTCTCAATAACTTTTACATTATCTCGAAATATGCTTACTGCAATATTTGCTAGTCTATTTTGTAGTCACGAATGTCAATTTAACATTTCAAATATATACATATGTAAAAAGCCTGAATATGCTGCAAATTAATGGTGGTAGAGGGCCGCACTGGGTTAACTTGGGGAATCTCATCTGTCCGACGCCTGTATCAATCAACTCCAGGCCACTTCTTTGTTCTGTCACAATTATAGGTTTATTCCATTTTCATTATCATACTTCAAACTTTACAAGGACTGTGACACAGACTGACTGGGCCAAAAAATGCACAAGTGGCGCTTCCTCATACACATAAAGCCAGCACGCCGGTAACCTTCCCATTCATACTTGATGACAGCCACGCCCACATCGACACACCCACCACGCAAGGCTCCTGTCATATCAATTATTACTTATTTCATTCATATGGCTCTTACAGAGCATCAGTAAAAACGTGTTTATTATTATTAACTCTTTGGTGCAAACTGATTGAAAAGCAAAGTATTCACTGCATGTTTATGTTTGTGTAAGATTGAGATGGAACTGTACATGGAAACGGCCCTTTAAACCATTCAGACTTCCAGCACAATAGAGACATAATCAAAACTGTCAGCTGATTTATTACCCTGCGATTATAACTCAGAAATAGTCCAAATAGTTTGGATGCATTTTAATGTCTTTCCTACTTACGGAAAGTTTCTGTTTATATCATAGGTTTGTGGTGCATTTCTATACTAAAGAAAAAGATATAAAACTTCAGATATTTCACAAAGAGATATTAACATTCATGGGAAAACTTTACATAACCAGTATTAAAGCAAAAAGTATGGCAGCCCCGTAAGAAAGGCTTACAGTACTCTATTATGCCGCATGAACTGATCAGTACAGTATTGTGAGAAAATGCAAAACCTTTTACGAGGTAACATAAAAATATTGCGAGGGAACGCAATATTTGAAATTGTCTCTGGAGTTTTTGTCAACACTGTCAGACATAAAAAGAATGTTATAAAAAATCAGCCATTATTGGGGGGCATCAACATTTCTATGTAAAATTTTAAAACCGTTTGATCAATTCACTGGAAATAACACAAGCTGAATTATGTTTTTAACCAGTTACAGCATAATTATGCTGTCTGAATATGCTGTACATACAAAAACAGATGTAACTTTTTTCAAAAGTCTGTTTTTCTGACCTTCCTTTCAACAATAGAAATATTTCATACATCACCTCATATCAGTATTGGGAGGTGACATTTTAATAACTGTGATTCTGATGCTCAGGTCTGCAGTGTTACTGTCCTACTCCTGTCTGTCTCATATCAACCTGTCCACTCTAAAACACTCACAAACATTTTCACATTTGCCTTGTATGCAGTCTCTCTGTTGCTGTTCACTCAGGGATGCGCATATTCTTACTACAATCTATATTACTGCAAGAGTTTACACTTCCATGGACATGGTGAGTACTGGGTGGATGTTTCAAAAAGGCCCCGATATTTGTTGTCCGTCACCATAATGTCAACACCTGAAGGCCACAACGGTTTGTGTCGGTCCCGCCAGACAGGGTTGCTGACCTTGATATTTCCCATGTTTCAGTAACATTTAATTGCCAAACAAAGAACAATTACATATTTTACTGACAGTGTCCATCCTAGCACCACCATAAAATCCCTGGATGTTCTCCATATAACAGTAACGCACATACGCAAACAAACTGACCTTACAGCACAACCAAATGAACATTAGAACGTATGCGCCACAATATGGATGTCATGATGGGTTCTACGTTTCGAGCCCACATGCAGAACACAATACAGGAGAGAGTAAATCAGTTTTAGTAGATTTATTTTAAGGACAACAATAATATGAATGTGCAATGCTAGTTTGGTCCGGGGATTCAGCGGTTACAGGAGGCAATGGTTCACTGAAGGAGGAGAGCAGAGTGGTGAGTTCAGGGGTCGTAGGAAACGGAAGAGTCTCAAGAAAATAACAGGTTTGAGCTTACTTGTGGTTTGCAGGATTAGAGTTTTGGAGGGTAACTGAATATGTCCAGGATCTTGGTCTCTTTGTGGGTCCAGGGGCAACGGAGGAGTGCGGCGGGGAGCGGACAGGTAGGCTCAGGTTCAGCGAGGACACAGAGGAGCAGAACGGCCGCCAGCCGTGGGATCCAGGAGGAACTTGTGAACAACGGAGTGGGTGAGTCTGGGAACTCGGGCTACCAATGGGTACGTTCCACGGCGTCACGAGGAAAGTTTCCAAGCAGGGAAACAGCCAGGATCCAGTCAGTGGACCCACGGCGTCAAAAAGGATCACCTGAAGGCAACAGAGAAACAACAAGAGAATCACTGGGAAGTTCAGGACAATGAGAAGCACAGAGACAGGCTCTAGGGGGCTCGGAGGTACCGTGACTGGCTAACACTCGGGCGCCGAAGGACTGGCGGCCCTCTCCTCAAGTACGCCCCGCTGATGAGGCTTGATGGATGACAGCTGGGAAGGATGACGACATCACCGCACTCCATCCGGAAACCTGACGCCATCTGGTGGTGAAGGGTGGACAAGACGCACAGGAAAACCCCACAAAGAAGACCAGAGGACCCCGGAACATAACAGTGGAATCTTATAGCCTACAATAAAGTCATCACAAGTTGATTGTCGGGTAATGTTGGTGTGAGATGAAAAATCAGACAGAGTCCAGCAATTATAGAGCTCTAAATCTTTGCTTTATGCAGTTCTTTGGACATTTCACTACAATCCACAGCCTGACAGGCAGTCCAAACAACAGGAGGGAGCATCCTCTACTGATTCAAACCACCTGGCTTTTAAAGTACGGCCAGCACTAATTAAGGGGCGGAGACAATTACATTTCCAGGTAGAAGAAGAAAAAAAAACAAACATTTTTGCTAACCAATATTACTAAACAAATATTTACAGAATTACAACTAACAATTTCACAACAAAATCAAGCTGGGCCCAAACATAAATAAAAAAAACATCTCCCCTCCTTCTCAACAATGGACCTTCCCAGTAAGGTAGATTGGAAACACCAGGTCCCTGTCAGTACTGCTCATGGGGACGCTTCTATGGCAACACATCACCTCAAAGAAAACAGAGGGTGATTAAAACAAAAATATTAAATAAAGCAAGAATATGGGAAGCACAAAAAACAACTGTTAAGGAGCGGGTAAATCCCTCACAGGTAGCACTGTCTGTAGTGACTTACCTTTGAAAAAAATAGTGCGTTGAGTCTTCTGGTACCATTTAGGATTCCTGTAATGTTTTGTCCACCAAGTTTAAATCCACATGTAATGCTTGTCTCCCTTGAGTATTCAGTTTTTCTTTCCCAGTTCATCTCTGTACCAACAACACTATATGCAGGCTGCCTCAGAAACATTGCAAACACTGGCTCTTGGGAAATTTCAGAATATCAGTACAATCCCCCTTTCTAATATCAAATTAAGTCTTCTTGAGAAATAACCCTATTCAAAAACAGGGTCCTAGTTTATTTGCATGATTGTTATAAATAATTTGTGACAGAAGCATAAACATAGGGTCTTGGAGTTATAGTACACAAGTAGAGCTGCTGGAAAACTGAAGTAAAATGGTGAGGTTTCAGTACTACATATACACACAGTCAGAAAATTTTGTTGCTTCCTTTAGAAGTGGAAAATTATAATACTGAAAATATTAGTTTTTTAGAGCAGAATGATGACAAAGGGCTGGAACAACTATGTTAGATAAAACTAAACTGTGACTAATGATCCTCTGACTCAATGTATATACTTT
This sequence comes from Alfaro cultratus, assembly GCA_903066825.1. Lineage (NCBI taxonomy): Eukaryota > Metazoa > Chordata > Actinopteri > Cyprinodontiformes > Poeciliidae > Alfaro > Alfaro cultratus. Next base: position 8,339 of record CAEFZX010022015.1, on the reverse strand, counting down.
AATATTATAATTTATTAAGACACGCTACAAAACAAAAAATATATGGTGACAATGACTTGATTGAAGGGGGTTATGTTGACATATGGGGGTGTTTTCATCGGCTTGAAGTTGCTTTTTCTACTCCGCTGGTGAAAGTGTCACCAAATACTGAGATCATTGCCCTGTGTTGTGTATGTGCTCAGTTTGCAGTTTGTTACTGATCTTTAGAGCGTGTGAAGTGGCCGCTGTCTCTCAGTATTCTTGCTCGTCCTTTTGTGTCGATACTAAATCACAGAGTGGCATGCTGCACCTTAGCTTCAAGGAGATTGTGTTACCTTCCAGGAGATGACGCAAGATTAATGGGCTGCTTTTATTGGGAAATGCATCTGTGTGAATTCTTGGGGAAAGTGAGAAGAGAAGGGACCCTTGCTAATATATCTTGTGAGTGAAAGAGGGCCAAGGAGACGGTGTGGTGCAGAGCAGAGTCAGGATTTAATGTCAACAACCTAGCTGTGTTTATTCAAATGCCTTTAGGAGAGAGAGGGCTGGGCAGGGATTGCAGGTAGGGGCTGGGATACAGACACAGTGAGGTAATAAGAAGCACCTTTCCTCCACCTAGTAAATACAGATGATGAAGAGGAAGAAAAACAAGGAGGAGAAGAAAAAAAATGCTTATATCTGTTGTACTACTCAGTGGGTAACAGTTACCCATCTTTTTCATCTTCATGCGGAAAATAAAAAACAGGCAACAAATGTAAAAAGTTACAGAGCAAAGAAATTTTGCACCTGCTTAGTTGTAGTGCATAGGCGTAGCTCTGGATCATGTGGTCTTGGTAGTGATTGTAAGTTCACCTGTTGCTCAGCTGCTGATCTACTGTTTGCTGACCGCTTTAAGCTTGAATAATATTTGTCTTTGATCACTATTGAAACCTGCAGATCTGTTTTTAATGCTGCCTTTTGGATACGGATGTCTGTTATTCACTAATATTCTGCCTTGGATTATTGATGATATTGATGAAATTAAAACCAGCTTGGATTTATATTTTGATCAGCTGGCGAGTTAACAATGATTCCCCTATTCAGCTGCTCGGCGACTTAGTTTGACAGTCGCCAATATTACTTTAAGTGTGGATGTGAATACAAAAGACCTAGATTTTTATTACTGGATGTTTTAGATGTCAAAAAACTTTTAAATGTAACAGTCACCCATTTACAGAGATTTCTCCTGAACCATGGCAGAAGATAAACTGAGTATTCAGAACCATTTTGAATGAATGCTTGGTAACCCTAGTGAGTCACAAGCAGTCTAAATGGTAAAGTTCATATTTTTTTTGGCAGACAGATGTCCATAAAGTGCTATATTTTTAGACTGCTAGAACATACAAATCCAGGTTAAATCAAAGGAAGATGAATATAATAACAGCAAATCTTTATTGCATTTTGGTGTTAAACCATTCAGTGATTTATAAACTAACAACAATATTTTAAAGTCTATTCTCTGAGCTACACGGAGCCAATGTAATGACTTTAAAACTGGTGTGATCTATCTCCCTGGTTTTAGTGAGAACCTTAGCCACAGTGTTTTGGATCAGCTGCACCTGTTTGATTTTTTTAGTCAGTTCTGTAAAGACACTGTTCCAATAAACAATGCGACTAAAGATAAACACGGATGAGTTTCTCAAGTTTTTTCTAAGACGTTAATTCTGGAAATATTGTTCAGGTAATAGAAAGCCGACTTTGTAAGTGTCTTTATGTGGCTCTGAATGTTCAGGACAGAGTCCATCATTACTCCCAGATTTTGGGCCTGATGCATAGTTTCTAGCTGTAATAAATTAAGCTGTGGGTTGACTCTCGCCCTTGTGCAATCCTAACATTGTGTTTACTCCCCTTGTCCTATGGGTCAAAAATTACCCGCCATAATAAAAGCCCCAAAATAAAGCAAACTAATTGAATTTCAAATTCACACTCTATTTTGCTGGATGAAACAATCTGATATTAATCAATTCGACTCAATTTAATTATTTTTTTGTCATGTATTTTTGTTACACAATACAGAAAGAATATCAACAGTATTACACTTTTTTTTTTCTTTTTACCACAAACTAAGTTTTGCAACAGTTTTCTTTTACATAGTAAGGGTTTATTGTTGTAATTATATAAATGTGAAGTTATTACTTCTGAATTAATTAGACTGAAAGGGAACAAAAAGTCAACAATTTGGAACTTTTTAGTCAATGGTTAATTTCTTAATTTTTTTTAAAGTGAATTATAAAAATACCTCTTTTAACACACAAAAAAACCATTGCTTGATTTTGTGAACAATTTAACATCAGCTCTTATGTTGTGTTTCATAATTATATGAGATGTTCAACACAAGAACATCTTCTGCTCAACATAAGGTGTCGAAAATAAGATGAAAAACATCTTCATGAGATGATGTTCATCTCATGAAGATGTTCTTATGCTGAACATCCTCAACACAAGATGAAGAACATTTTGTGTTCAACATAATGTGTTGAACTTATAAGATGTTCTTATGTTGAACATCTTCAACATAAGCCGAAGAACATCCTATCCCACTCCATGTTGAACACAAAATGTTCAACATGAGATGTTCAAGAAAATCTTCATAGCATGAAAATGTTCTTCACCATATGAAGATGCTCTTACATTGAACATCTTCAGCACAAGAATTTTTTCAACATAAGATGTTCAACTGGTTATGCTGAAGATCCCATGTAGGACAGTGTGTGCAAACATACAACATAGCACCTGTTAGTGAAACATCTACTCATGGTGTCAGCAAGAAACCAACCAGCGGTACTCAGATTCAGCATACCTTCATACCCTCAATACCTAATTTGTATGTCTTAGATTGTTTTCTGTTGTGCTTGGGAATTTGTGTGATGTGAGGGGTTAGCTGCAGATTGAGAGTACAGGTGCAGGTCAAATGCGAGTTCAATTTGTACATCAATCCAGTTCATTTGATATGTGTGTATACGTGTGTGTGCGTGTGTGAGGGGCCGGGGGTGCAGGTGTGTGCGTGTATTAGAGAGAGTTTGTGTGTGGCTTTGAACTCTTTTTCTGGTGTTTAAATGGTTTTGTAATTCACGGGTCCAAAATGACCCATAAAATAATCCTTGTACCCTGGTGGTGTACAGCCCACATGAAAATATAAACAACAGCAAAGTATCACTTTTTCTAATGACGGGGTAAATTTAGGAAAAGTCATACAATTTCAAGTCAGAAAAAGATTGTTTAGGGTATTTTATCTACAGCTAAATATGGTAATGGATCACTTTTGACCCGCAAGACAACACAAGGGCTAGATCGTTTCTCTTTAGGTCCAAAGATAACTTCAGTTTTGTTTCTGTTCAGCTGGAGAAAGTTATCGCACACCACATATTTATTTGTTCTAATCATCAGTGCTTGGATGGGTTGTGAGTCACCTGGTGACATCATCATGTAGAGCTATGTATCATCTTCATAGTTATGAAAGCTAAACGTTCTTTCTGTTGTAACTCGAGCAAGACATAGCATATACACACTGATTAAGAAGGGTCATAAGATTGACCCTTAGGGTACCCCACATGTGACTTCTGTCTGTTCTTTTTGTAAGAGTTGTACCAGTTGAGTACTGGACTAGAGTCCTACCCAACTTTCCAGTTGTTTCACTAATATGTCATGGTCAGCTGACCATGACATATTAGTGTTAAAAGCTGCACTGAGGTCCAACAGGTCCATTGTCTGTGTTTATATGACTGTTATTGAATACTTTGACGAAGGCAGTCTCAGTACTGTGGTAACCATGAAAACCAGACATCAAAGTGGTTGGTTATAGTTAGGAAGATATTTAACTGTTGAAACAGCTTGTTCATCAGTTTTGCTGATAAATGGGAGGTTGGAGTTCGGCCTGTAATCCTGAAGCAGTGATTTGTCCAGATTCTTCTTTTTTATCAGCGGTTTGATAACTGCTGTTTTTAAAGCCTGAGGGAAATCATCGGAGGAAAAGGACGAGTTTACTGTTGAATCAGGAGGGAATGACAGGCAGGGCTTTCTTAAGGAAGGTTTGTGGGTAGGACAGGAGTTTAATTGATTTATAATTTAAAATTTGATGTATAATTTCTTCTAAGCTTTATAACTATAACATTCAACTGAATAATTGACAGTAGGTCATGCTTAGTAATTTGCTTCATTGTAACATCTACATTTCTTCAAATTAATGTCTATTTTTTCAGCTTTTTTCCCCAAAAGAATTCAGATGAATAAGAATGATCCCAATCTCACTTCTGTTTCCATTTTCAACATCGTATTATAGGTATTATACTTACATAGTAGACCTCTATTCATATTATCCTCCTGTTTAGGTATGTGCAGGAGGTATACCAGAAAGGTATAAGTACCTTTGTGGTTTTCTCAGAATGATTCTGAATCCTCCAGTGTTGGATAGCAAGGGACATCATCAATTCAATATTATGCTTTGTCAATATCACAATACCCACATAAAAAAAAGTTACAAGTGACAAGTTTTATTGGTAAGTTACGCATTTCATTTTACAAGACTGTATGATGAGACCCCAGCCACAGTGACGATAAGCCCTAAACTCTGTCATCAAAAGACGCATGACAGTTATTCAATAAGATAACAGCAAGGGTTGTTACAGATTTTACCGGGAAGGGATTTTCATTGAAGGTGCGGCACATAAATCTGGACAAACAGCTCGCTCCGCCTATTGGGATGACACAAATCACCCCTCGTTAGGATCAATAAAGTAAAACACAATGCTGCAAAAGCACAAGAGCAAACTGTGAGGCTCTGGAGGATTCAATAGCCCCAAAGAATGTGTGGGAATTGGGAGCTCAGGTTAGAGGAGCACTTCAGTCTCACCAACTCTGCCATGAAATAGTGAGGGAAAGAGCCATTGACCCATGATCCAGGCTGAAAAAGAAATCACTTGTTCCCATAATGCCCACCTTCCATGTTGGCAGAAAGAAGGCAGATATGTGGCTTGCAGTCAGGAGAATGTTTTAAGAGGGATGATGAGGAGTGGGGAGGTTTGTCCGGCTCATTGCGGTCTCCAGCAGCTGAGCAGAATGATGAACAGCCTCCTCCTCAAAAACTGTGCGCCACTTCCTTATCCAAACACAAGCTATCAGATAAACACAAACACGGCTGCATCTTGTAAAATGAATCTGAGACAAATTACTTAGCTCATTAGGCAGCTGAGGTGAAGCTCCTGAAAACATTGCAGAGTTAGGGAGGGTTTGTTCAGCTCTTGTTTGTTTACCGGATACAGCCTGCTCATTTGCATCCTCCTCTCCAAGAGCAGGAAGACTGGAGAAGGTGCTCCTTTCTTTTGTTAAAAGGGAGTTTGTTCAGCATTTTAGGTAGCAGCTGCTCTATGTAATTCTAATGCTCTTTCTGCAGTCAGATGCAGGGAGCAGATGGAAGCAAATCAGTTGATATTATTGTTATCATGCTATAGACACCTGCATGCAAAGCATTTAGCTTTAAAATTCTGTTGCAAGTAAATTGATTTCAAAGGATTTTACTCAATAGCGTTTCCAACAGGCCTAAAGAACTCTGCCAAAGTTTTAACAGACTGATGAGGCCGATAGTGTTGCATGCTCTATCACTAATGGGGTAAATACAACAATCACTACCAAAGTACACTGTGCCTTTAAAATATGCCAATTAGCTCACCACTCTTAGTTAAGAGACATTAGATCTTATAATGTCTTGTGTGCTTTTGAATTCTAATACAAAAATACCAGAAGATTAAAAGTTTTAATGTACTGTATGTGTAATGTGTAAGTTCTTGGAGGATGTTTGATGTTTTCACACCAAAGATGAATTTGTTGAAACATGGTGATTTAGTGAAAGAAGTCATGAATGTTTCATCTTGTTGCCAAGAACAAGAAGGTTGTCTTATTTACTCTGAGGGCAACAACTGTAACTTGGTACACATTTGATAAGGAGCACACAGACCTGAAAGACAACTGACTTTGACAGGAAGTAAGTACTAGGAATGTAGGCTCTGGTGTGAGAATTGAACCATTTTAGGTTGATTCCTGCGTTAAGTGTGCCTTCTCATGTGTTAAATTGGCCTACTCCCAATCTCCCAAGTCCTTTCTGATCCCCCCCTTACAACCCCAATCCTATGATCCCCCTAACCCCTTTTCACTTCAAGCAGCTCCAGCTTCATGCTTTTGGTCATGTAATAATCATCCTCAATGTTCCATTTGATGGGAGCATCCCTCTCCTTGAAGGCCCCAAAGCTCGCCAGCTACATTTCCAGTCTAATGCTGCCCTGCAGTAACTATGCAGTACTATGGATGAATTGAGCTTCTTTTCTCTGACATTTTCCTCTGAACTCCTTTTTCTTGATCTGATATCACAATCCAAAACACCAATCTTAGTTTCACTCTCTCAGACGCATGCACACACTGCCTGGTGCAGGTTTTCTCTCTTCCTCAGATCTATCTAATGGCATGTGTTACAAACCTACACTAGCAGGTCTTTCACAGGGGCAAGAGATGGGGAGGGAGGTTGTTCGGGTTGGAAATCTGATGGCTCTGGGATATTTTTAGAGCTGCAGAAAAATTGTTGGAAGAGATGAGTGAAAAAAGGTTAGGAGCTGACAGCTCAAATGCACTGCAAAAATGTTTACAGTCTTTGCCCATACGAAGTCACAATAAATAAAGAAGGAATCCATCACTGAGCTATAATTCCTGTGTTTCAGTAAAAGCCTATGAATTTTAAAACATTGTAAAAGAAATATACAGCTCTCCAGAAAGAGGTAATAATTTATAGGAAAGGTGATGGAATGGACTTTTCATGTAGTGTAAATACATCTGTGTATGCTGTCACTACTGAGAACTATAAAAAGCAAAGCTATATTCAGCAGAGATGATTGGATAATAGCCCAATAAAAAAAAGCCTGCATCAATTATTGCTGCTGCAGCTCATGACAACCTTTATGTTGCTCTAATTATATCTCCAATTAGCTTTATTACCTCCTGCCAAACTGGGAGGTACAGGCAGGTCTCGCCTCTATTCAGGAACATCTGACAAAGACATCAACTTGTGACAGTTGAACAAAGAACAAAATAGAGAAACGAATAAATCAGTCATTGTAAATATTGACTCTCCACCACAGTTGCAAATTAGCTGCAAAACTCAAAGAGTGACCGCAACTAATCCTGTCATTTCAGCAACTAAACTCACATCAAATTAAAATTTGTTTTGAATTGTTCAAAAATTTTGTGGTAGTCTAGGATAATGTTTTTAGAGCAGCAGTTCCCAACCCTGGTCCTCAGGAGCCACTCTCCTGCATGCTTGGCTGTCTCCCTGCTGCCGCACACCTTACTTAAATGAATGGGTGATTCATTTAAGTAATCACCCATTCACAGGCTTGATGACTGCAGAGAAAGTCATGCACATCAAAAACATGCAGGAGCGTGGTCCCTGAGGACCAGCGTTGGGAACCACTGCTTAGAGGGTCAAATATGTAAAAGTACACCCAGGTGGTTCTAAAGCAAAAGGCAGGTACATAATGTGACAGTGGTATCAAGGTAGACTTTTGAATGAATAATTTATTTCCTATATTTAGTCACCTAATCCAGCACACCCAATGTTGTTTCCTGAAACCACAAAGCGGCAATGCCAAGAGAAGTGAATGTACAGGGATGCTGTGGTGGCGCAGAGGCAAAGCACAGCCCACGTATTGTCACAATATGTAACTAAGGCCTGGTGGTTACAGGTTTGATTCCCAGCCTGGCAACATTTGCTGCATGTTTCTCCCTCTCATTACTCTCTTTCCTGGTGGAACTACTTTCAAATAAAGACCACTAGAGCCAACAAAACCTTGAAAAAATATATATATTTATAAGTGAATTTACACCTTCCCCTTCAAAAACATGGTTCTTTGTCTGAACCATGTTTTTCCATGGTTCAGACAAAGACAGTGACTAGGTCTACAACATGTTTTGTTGAAAATATGTAGAAGAATGCTAACAAAGATTTTGATAGATTTCAAAGGGGGTTGGGGGGATCTTAGAAGTAATAGACTGGCGACCTTTCATATTGAAGATCAGAGTGTAACGGAAAAGCGAAATCAGCCAGAACCCAAAACACAGCCAACACCAGTTAGGTTCACCAAACGTCTTTCTTACAAAATAATGGCGTAAAAGGGGCTAAACAGGGTGTGGTCACACTGGTAGGTCAGGAAGGGGGAAGTCCACAGGGGTCTGGGATCCAGCCAGGAAGGAGTAGGGTGAATGGGCAAAGGGAGGACTTGAGGGCTCAGGGGACAAACAGATGACAGGGACAAAATCCACCAACCAGAGGCTGAGTCATG
>CAEFZX010022012.1:0-20438 GCA_903066825.1 Alfaro cultratus | reverse complement strand
GATCCTCCACCTTGAGGATCCAGAGGCACCAGCAGCTTCAAATAACTGTTTGCTGCTTTGTAAGGGCATTTTAACAGCTGCTCTCTTAATCCGATGAATTTGTCTAACAGAAACCTTCCTCATTTTGCCTTTATCTGTACAAACCCATCTTTGTTCTGAATCAGCCACAAATCTCTTCACAGTACGATAACGCTTCAGTTTTCGTTTAATATCTAATGTTTTCATACCTTGTCATACGGCACTACACTATCTGATTATTTTTGTCAGCAGAGATCCTTTCTCTTTCCCATTTTGCTTGAAACCTCTGGCCTGCTTAATAATGTGGAACATCCTTCTTAAGTAGATTTCCTTTAATTGAGCTCACCACTAATCAACTCAGCTCTCTGAAATTAATTATAGTGATTTAAAGAGCCCTGACACACAATACATCTATAAATTTAATAGCACAACAAAAAATGTAATCTTTATGACACTTAAATTCAATTTGCATAATAATTTGGAACACAGTGTAATTAATTTCTCTTTACACATTTAGTTTCCCAAGACTTATTCTAATAACGGCATGAGATTGAAGTTACACAGAAGAAATCCATAAAGTTTCAGAATTTGCTACCACTTAATCGCAGCAAACACCTGCAGAGCAGAATTTAATTGGAAGAAATCGTGATGAAAATAGAACTAAAGATATCAGAACTGGGTCAATTTTCCCTTGACCAGCTCTGGTAAGCAATTTTTACAAAACCTGGGCCCTTTATTTTACCCTCAAACAAAGAATTCCCACTGTTTTCTTCGACAATTCAACTGAGACAATCTAACTTGGTGCAATAATTCAACTTAACAAAACAAACTAACGAAAAAATTGGACAGTTTAGGGAAATATGCTGTAATGCATAAAAGAGGATAACCTTGTAATCAGTTCATAATAACTAATATATCCATAAAACCGAATATCTGTATTCAAACTAGCCTATTCAATCTGTTGGGTTTCAATGGAAAACTTTTTTTCCCCCACTGCTTTCAATGACAAAATGAATTTCATTCAACCATTTGAGGATGAATTCAAACAGTACATAATTGACACTTCACTGTTGTTTCATTCCAACTAGAATAAGAGAACCTTGGCTGCAAAACCAGCTCTATGTAAATATCGGCCAGGTCAAATCTGATCGGTGCAAACCAATAAAGAAAACGAACCCAGGTGTTTGAACAGCAGCAGCTGACATAGAGAAGGTTGGATAGATCCAAGAAACCGGTGCAAGAAAAGCTCTAAAATAAGACAATCGATGAATTAAATCATTCTGGAGCTCATGTAAAGACCGATCCCGGAATAACGGGAGTGAGCAGCCTGCGCACCGTTACACACAGAGGTGTGTTGGATCATCAACAGGTAAACTAAAGCTCTGGTTTACTGGTCCAGGCCAGGTGAGCTGCATCCACCTGCAGGCAGACTGGGCCTCTGCTCTTAACCGAAGCTGCATATCGATAACAGCCTCTGGGTTGTAGATAAGCCCATAATAATGATCGGGTTTTAACTCAGGTGTGAAAGAAGCTGCTCTCATATTCAACCCGCCTCGCAGTCTGGAGGCTGCAGCCGCGTCAAAACCGCCCAGGAGAAACTCACACTGAAAACCACAGTTTTAACTCCTAGAGACCGAGTCGTAACCGGGATAAGTGACAGGCGCCCGGGAAGGAGGAAGACCGTCCGTTTCAGCCAAACCAGCGCCTCTCAACATCAACATAAACATGTTCGCAGTCTGTTGGCGGATTGAGGAGGAAAAAAAAAAGTTTCTGCGGCATTTCGGTGGGAAACGTTGAACCCGACCAGCTCCGAGCCCTCCCGACTCTCAGTCCCCTCCGGAACTGCACGGAGCCATTATGAGATACTGCAGGACCGGCTTAAATTTGTAATAATTTCAGGCTGCGCCTTACCTTCAGGTCCGCACTCTCCGCCATCTTCTATTTCTGTGCGCAGGCGCGCTGAGGTGTTGTCACATGACTGGGACGCGCAGAGGGGATTCGTGAACGCGCACAGAGCGATAGCGATGTGTTCAAGAGCACACCTGAAGATGGGAAAAACAAAAATCTATCCGTCTGTCTACTTTTTAACAACGGCAACAACAACAACAAATACATTATCATTTTATATTAATATATATTTTCACCTATGCAAAGTTACTGGCTTGTTTAGTTTCAGTACAGTCGTTTTATTGGTAAACCTGTGAGTTATGTCTGTCACCTTTAGTTGTGTAAGTTACTTACTCACCATACAACTAATAGCAATAAAATAATTATTTATAAGGTAATAAAACTGCAGTGTTATATGGTCAAATAAATGCAAGTTGTAAACCTATCTATCAATGTAATTGGCAGACTTGTTTGAAAGATGTGTCTATAAATAATTGTCTTCCTGTAGCTTTTTGGTTTCATCGCTTTGCATCCAACTAGCTCTACTACCTTTTAAAGAGGAACAACAGTGATGGACTGAAATTCTGCAGAAAGCACAAAGATGCACAGCAGGAAACTCCTTTGGATTTTCAGGGTCGTGTGGGAGATGATTTGTCCTGAGAAGAAAGAAAATAAAGTGAGATTTGATATGTGGCCGGCGTGGCGCTCACAACACCATGAAGCGTTCTGATACAATCTCTGTGTTGAGCTGCTTCTCATCTCATGGACTTGGTCCCAGTGCTTCACAAGATCACTGCCAAGAAAAAAAAAAAAAAGTGTGATCAAAAAGTCCTATGAGAACAACTCGCGATGAACTGCGCATCTGCTAGCATGATGGAGCACCATGCACTGAACCAAGAATAACAAAAGTGAATCAAAGAGCAGAACCTTGAAATTTTGCATCCTCTCTCTCTACTCTCTGCACTTTGACCCCTTTATAACAACACGCCCTTTTTTATTACCTGTGGTCAGTTTGCTCAATGCAGGTCAATAAGCAGAGCTTAACAACTCCAAGAAATAACACTTCTCCTAACTTTTGGTTCAACATCCACAACATTTAGACCTTTGTATATCATAGATGCCTTTTGTCATTTCTTCCAAAAAATTAATAATTATTTTGTCCATACATCGATTGCTTCTCCACAACACTCTGTTGTTTCGTAATGTTCTATGCGCTTATGTCTCAAAAATGTCTCCCAAACTGAACAGTTTCTCTCACGTGAATATCAGCTTTTACTGATCATGTTTACAGGTGTGCACAGCTTTACCCACAGGCTGTTTCTAATGTGCGTTGAAAATGAACTTGTGCTTTCTTTTGCATAATGTTGTGAATAAACAGGAACGGCAACGAGCAGCAAAAATGCAAAGCATGCGTATTCAGTGTCTGGTACTCATTTAACTCATAAAGTACAGTTATCTGTAACTTACTGTATCTGTTAGTTTTCAAATGGCTGCAAAGTTCTGTCTTGAGTATTTTTAGTTAGTGTCACCAACATCAGACTTTTTGCAAAAGAAACAAAAACAAAAGAAAACAAACAAAAACAGGGCAAACAGTTACAATGAAATCATGACAAAGCTATTTGAATATATTGTTCATAAACATGTAAGGACTTTTCATTCTGATGACATGATTCTTGCTTTTGATGAATGAAGAATCCACTTTGAGCATTTTGTAAGTTATCAGCTAGGCTTTGTAGTTTGTAGATTTTTTTGTTGTTGTTTTAAAACAAACAACATTTTTTATAGAAATGCACAAGCTGTTACATAAATGTTAAGTGAGCTGAAAAATGCACCAAACAGCCTGAAAAAAACTGTAAGACAAGAATAGTCAGATTTTGTCCTAGAAGTTGACAAAGAGAAAAATAAAAAAGTTATAAAGGAGAAGAGTCAACTTGTAAAAATTTTGACATGACAAAAATTAAACCTTCTGAACTGTTTTCAATTGTTTTGTCTTCAAAACCCTGTAAAAACTAAAACATTTAAAAGACACAGAACCAAATATTAGTCATATTATCTAGATTTTTGGTAATCTGAAAAGGGATTTATCTTTCTTTCATTAGAAAGGCTTTGAGGTATAATGGCAACAACGTGCAAATATAAATTAAGTACTGAGTTGCTTTAACCATTAAAGGCATAAATAATGTCCAAAAAAACTAATCCAACCGGCGCTAATTCATTTGACTGAAACTATAATGAAAATATTTCGTCAACAATCGTTTATTGCTTTCACAAACTAAACTAAAACTATGTAAAAAGCCAAGTAGAATGAGAACAACTATAATGAAATGTTAAGGTTTTTGTCAACAAATAAAAAACAAGACCACAATATTGTATGGAGAGGAATTTTAGTTGTCTGAAAAGATGAGACTAGTTGCTTGTAATAACTAAACATTTCCTCTAGGTGTTATGGTGTCACATTGTCAGAAACATTCACTTTTCAAGGATTTTTTGTTTCTAATTATTTAAGTTAATTTAGTTGACTGACTAAAATGCAAAACAAATTAAATTGCATCCTAGTCAAAAGCCTTTGACTAAAAAACAACATTAAAATGGCCTAACAAACATAACACTGATTCCAATATACTGGAAGGATTTGACTCTTTTCAGAAACCGTCCTGAGAGCGCCGGAAAGTTTCTACTGAAAGTTAAAACTGCAAAGCTATTCACACCCTTCAGCTGTCATTTTTGTTACCTTACACAACCAAAACTTAAATGCAAAATTTGGGGAAAACCTTGTACTTTCTGTTAAACTTAAAACGACAGCCTCTATCAAACGACCTTCGGCACATTTTGTTCTTTGACAGCCAGTTTCTGACCATCCTTCATGCTGTGGCTCAACAAGCCGCAGGCCACACATGTTTACATACTGCTGCAGACCTTGGCCGGTAAATGATGTTTTCTCTGCCCCTGTTAATATTGGGACAGTTCAATTCTTTGCAGATCAGAGCTGAGAAATAGTTTGGGTCTTCTTGATGATTTGCCAATCAGATTTTCAAAAGATTTCATCATTGTAATGTTTCCCGTTTTGTTGATATAATCACAGCTACAAAGAACATCTTTGTTAAGCATGAATGTTTAAAGTATTTTAAATATTTTAAGACTTCATTTGTTTTATTCACAATTTTTCAATTTGGCTCAAACTCAAACTAGGGATCTTCCTATTATGGTACCTTTACATTTCAGTGGACTTTCTGATGTTGTAGCCAACCGGATATTTATAGAGGGGAAAAAAAAAAAAAATAATAATTTCTTACTTTGCTTTTGGAGGCCAGTAGGGGGCGCCAAGTGATTTGAAAAGAGAACAAATCCAGCATGAAGTGAATCCTCCAGAGCTTATCCTGCACAATTACCAAACATTCACATCCCTGCTTACTGTAATAGGGTTGTTCTACCACACTGCACTGAACTTCATAACACTTTAGAACACTAAGCACATTTTGGCTTTGTGCACAAATCCATTATGAAAAAAAACACAAAGACTTATTGACAAACCCGTCCTGTTGCTTGGTTCAGAGAGAAGAGGCCTCATTATGTCATCATGTATCGCTGCCATCTGTTGCATTGTTGATGCCCGGCGAGGAGACAGGTGTCCACTGACCACAAATGATTATAGAGCAAATAATCAATCCACATCCCAGCGAGCAAATACTGAGAGACCATGATCCAGAAGCAAAAATAAAGAGTTACTCTTCTTATAAAATGCTTGATATGACTGTGGATGGGACCCATTGATGCACTTAAAGTTAAACATGTAGGCCTGATGTCAAACAAATAAACTCTATCAGTGCACAGACACGTGACAAAAACTACATCGTGTAATCAAGACATTAAATGCAATGCAGTCAACTCTGAATCAATCCTTCTGATTAAATTATGCAGCAATAAAGTAGAAGATCACAAAATTGTTCACGGCATAGTTTGTATGATGCCATCCATGTTTATTGGTAGTTCTGGTAAATATTTGCAAAAACCTAGAAAATGTATTCATCTTTCATCACTGAACAAAATCTCACACTGAGAATTTTAGAAAAAGAAAAAAACCCCCAAAAAACTCAAAATATTTATTCAGTTCAGAAAAAAAAATCCCACATTAACATATAAAGTTTTGTTTTCATCTTTAAATTACTGGTACCACAGTTAGCGGTACTGCAAACTCCTGCTGAAAATGTTAATAATGGATTTTCACAATTGTGAGTCACCTCAGGTTGATCTGTGTCTCCTACGGCTTTTTATCAGTAATCCACAATTTCCTGTTCTTCTAGGATATGGCTGTCCACCGCCAGCCCTCATTCAGGTTTACATGTGACACACCTGATTCAAGTAATCCAAATAGCTCCTCGGTATGTCAGAGTCCATCTTATCCACCTCTCAAAATAGGTAAGACCGGAGAACATGCCAGTCCACAGCCCTGTCAGAGCTGATTTACTTCTTACTCTACTCTTTGTTTGACTGTAAAGACAGTGTCATGTACGGCTCACCAGGGTCACTGTGGAGATTCAGGTGAAGTTCAGTTTTTGTGGCTGTGCTGAATTGGTAGTTTTGCCTCCAGCCAGAGGGTGGCACCAAACACACACTATATTAAGAAAACGATGGCTTAGAGAGGCTGGTGAAGGAAATATGAGGTGAAGAAGTTAAAAAACCAAAATGACACAGCAAAGGAGAGATGTGCTTCTTTTCTCAAAGTGGATCATTTATTTGTTTTTGTGATTTTCTTCTCCGTCTTTCACAATGTAGAAACCATCACATTGTCACCCCATAAGAAGTCAAAGTGTAAACTGCACATCTCTGAGTGGAACGAGGTTGATAAGCTGATTATCGTACGAATAAAAGCATTTGCTTTTGCACAAGGTCCAAGCAGCTCACACACACACACACACACACACACACGCACACACACGCACGCACGGACACAGCGAGACCTTAAGATGGATTTGTGTTAATCTTTAGAAAATGACTCAAATAAAAATAGCTGCTTGAACAGAATAAAACATAATGCATAAACCATCACAGCTGGAACTGAAGGCAGAGAAACCCAGTTTATCTTGCAGCCACCAAGAGACAGCAGAACTCGGGTGTTAAAACCTCAAAGCTTCGCCGTTGCAGCAAACAGAGGCACCTCAGAGTTCCCAAGTCTTCAAAAAAACCATTGGATGCTATTTTTATGCACACCAGCTGTTTGGGAGTGATATCAGGAAAAACTTGTGGAGTTTCCACAAACTGCATTTGGACTTTAGTGGGACAACCTCAAAATGTGGTGGAGGATCTGTGATGCTGTGGGCCCGTGCAGTGGACTCTTTAAATGACAGCACATTTTACTAGTCCTTTAGCAAAAAGGGAACTGTGGTGCTGATGATTTTATTTGCAATATTCCTTTTTTTTGTTTGTTTTCCCCACTGAACAAAGGAACTAAAACTGAAGGTTGGATTTTTGGAAAATGTTCTTCAATGAAATATCAATTTATTTTTGCCCTTTTATAGATCTCTAATGTTAATTTAAAAAAAGTTACAGTAAATATTATTCATTAATATGTGGCACTGAATTGCAAATGTTTGTCAAACTTCTGGAAAATAACATCTCCAGTGTTGCATTGTATGTTAGCGTCGCACTGTATCAGCTGTATACTGTATGTTATCCGGATGTTCAAAACTGCAAACCAAAATGTGTTTTTTAATATTTAAATGAGTTCTAATTCATATAATACATAGCCTAAATCAGGAATTAAAGTTTCAAACATTTGGAAAGAAACATTAACAGAAGTTGCTGAAAAATTCAAATAATCCAGTTTACCTTTTCGTCTTTGGGAGAGAGAACAGTTCTGTACGACATCTTGTTGAGGAGAGTTTTGTTCCTGTTGTTCACCGCAGAGAACAGAGACTCCAGGGATACCAGCAACACAAACCTCCTGAAACAGAAACTTAAAAAACAAAAGAGATCTGAACCAACAGAAATACAGAGATTTAAGAAGGAGAAACTGTCACAGAAAGGAATAACAAACATGCATAGACTTTGTATTTTTTTTTTTACCAGAAGCAACATGCAGACACAGAAAGGAAACCTGCTCACATCCAAAACCAGAGCCGCTTGAGGTTGTGTGAGACCCAAATTCCAGCGCACATTATTTCTGAAATAATCAGGCATAATTAAACTGTGGAGGCAAAGTATGACTTACTTGTTTGGTGTGACAGATGTGTGTGGAGTACGGCAGACTCCATCTGTCATTTATTTATCGATTGGTTTGAAGACACGAGCAGCAGAAATGAGTCATCCAGCAACAGTAAATGACATATGTTAACATAAATGTCCATGAAATTTTTCCTCAGTAAATTACTTGAACCTCAAGCAAATAAAAAGCTGCAATTTTGTTATTAAAAAAATATATATCTCAAGTTTTGTTTTTAATATATTTGAGGTTTTATCAATAATTTATGTGAAATGGCCCTTTACCTGAAGCAGCTTGTCCTGGCTCTGTTTCAAATCCACAATGTGTACTGTACATCAACATTATGAACATAAGGAAACTACAAATGATGCAAGAAGGCTGAAAAAATGCAAAAATAAAAAAAGGATTTTAAGACTCTGATTTTTAAAAAAAATGAAATTAGAGTCTGGAAAACCCAAGCATACAAAATAAATGAATTAACAATAACACAAAAACATGCACAAAACTATTCTCGAAAAACCACAATGACACAAATGACATAAAGGTTACAAAATAACCAAGCAAAAAATAAAAATAAATAATTTAAAAAAATCCTGGAAAGATCCACAAAAAAGACACAAACTGCATGACTCAAATCAACAACAGGGAGAGACAATATCTCAAAAAAGAAATAAATAAAAACTAAAACTTAAAAATACCGCAAAAGTACAATAAACACAAATCAACCTACAAATATATTTTTTAAAAAACAGCAAACAGAAAGAAAGACACTCAAAACAATCACAGGCGAGTGACACATGCCAAAAAAAAATTAAATAAATAAAACTCACAACACACAAAACAAGCACAAAGAGAAATTTAAATCCTCCTAACAATCCCAGAGTCAGTCGGTCGATTAAACGAGATAAAACTCAACAAGACAAGTAATCCATCTGTGTTTGTGTCCACACATCAGCCCCAGTCATCCCCACCGTGTCATAATGCTGCTCATCTCCTGAACCTTGTCAGCATTCAGAGAGAACAAGCTCTGCCACATGGGGCCATTATGTTCGCTGGAAATTAGCATTCAACCTGCACCAGTGACATTATGCGAGTATCTGTCTCAGCATGAGGCACGCGGGGTAATCAATATCTATTAGTCGTCCCATCTGAAGAATTAGATTTCACCAGTGGATCAACCTGCCTCCATCACCCCCCCCGCCTCGCCTCCCCGACTCCACGTCAAACATGGGAAGATGACTGGACATGTCATGCGTTGATGTCGGCCGCCTAATGAAAGAGATCATGTTGAGCTCAAACAGCTCTGGGAGGCAACCTGATCCACCCCGGGGGGAGAGGGGAGCTGTTCTGGAAAGAGGCCAGCAGGTGTCAGGCTCCCCAACAGGGGACCCAGGGAAAAACAAAAAAATAAAATAACAGTAAAAAAAACCCAACAACAGTAAAAGTCAGGCACATGAAGACCAGAGAGCTTTTCAGGTTTTATTTGAATTTGTACAGAGATAAACAGGAGAATGGTGTGTTTGTGTCAGAAAGCGAGAGTCGATTCTTCTTTTGAACAAGTTCAACGAACGAGAAAAAACAAAACAAAACAAAAAAAGCAGTTTGTAGTTTACATACTTGGAACAGTGTTCATATAAAAAGCGCTTCAGGTGGAAAAAATAAAAATAAAAAAGAGGTTTTGGTTCAGTTTGCTGAGACAGACAAATTCGACAGAAAGTAAGAATGAGAAACATTCTTAAACAGATGCATCAGTGTGTTTGCTTTTCTTCTTCCTTTCAGCAGAACATTTCTTTACAGTCTGAAGTGAAAGCCTGAAGGGGTCGCTGCGGTAAGTGCTCGTTACTACGTGCTGCGTTTGTGACACGCAATTGGAGGAGGGAGTTTTGGTGTTTGGAAATGTCGTCCGTTTAAAGTGCTTCATGACAAACACAGTGTACAAACCCAAGATAAATTACAAATACATGTAAAAACATATTCAAAGATGCAACAAAATCTAACAAATCAGCTTTCAACTTAATGTCATAATAAATACAAGCATTGCACATTGTCACATGACGTATATATATATATATATATATATATGTATATATTTGTATGTATATAATGTATTTTTCTCTTCAGAGTAGTGAAAGAGCAGACAGTTTCCATTCGTTCCTTGGTTTGAGCTTTGCAGCTTCAGATCAGCAGTCCTCCGGTTCGCAGCGTGAAGCTCACGTTTCCTCTTTAACACAAGAGTCCGGTTCTTTGGAGGAGAGGCCGCGGCCCAGTCCGTCTCCTCCGGAGCCTTGATGGATTCTCTCAGAGATGTATCCACACAGCAGCAGCAGCAGCAGCAGCAGCAGGAGGAGGAGCAGTCCCGGGGTCACAGGTGGGAGAGGTGAACACATGAAGGCTCTCGAGGCCGGATCTTTGAGTGTGTGTGAGTGTGTTTCCTCGGGCTGCTGGGGTGCGGTGGCACTAAGGGGGCAGCAGGGGCGGCTTGAAGGTGCAGGCTCCGGTGCACTGACGGGGAGTGAGCATCTTGCAGGAGAAATGGTGAAGGGCGTCGTGAGCTTCTGGGGGGGAAGGAGTCCATCGGTGAGGACATGGAGGCGAGAACGACAACAAAAGTTCAATTAGTGACCAGTTCTATTTTAATTCTGACATGTTAAAAGAGGGGTGTCCAAAGTGCGGTCCTGGGGGACCATTTGTGGCCCTCTGAATAATGACACTTCGCTGGCAGAATGCTGCAAATCTGACTGACCAGAACAGGAGACTGAAAAATTGCAGCAAATGTGTTTGAAGAAAGAGCAACACACAACCTGCTTCTGTTGACAAATGACTGGGAAATTTCAGAAGTTACAAAAACAATATGTCCACTGTCTTTCTTCCATTAAAACAAACCATGTTCAGTTTATCTCTTGAGCATTTAAAAGCAGCAAAAACATAAATGATGAAACATAAAATTTGTGTTTAACTTTTTCATTAAACCTTAAATTGAAATACTTTCAACTCGTCTCATACGACAAAACGTTACAACACCTCCAGAAAATATCTGTGTATGGAGTGGAAGTCTAATCTTTCGATATAAATATATATATATATAGTAGGACAAATAAACCTAAACCGGGGTCTGGATTTTGGCCTAAATACTTTACAAATAGAAGCTTAGCAGAAATATTACATTTGATTTTGTTAATATCACATATCTGAGTGGTGAAATGACAGCATCTCCAACAAACTGCCCTTCATCTGTTCTGCTCCTCAGCTCAGAAGAAAAGCTGAAAACTGCAGGAAGTTGGTGATGCTGCTGCGTCATGCTGCTACTTGTTTTAGCTGAAAACGTTGCTATTTTAAAGGAACAATTTAATTTATGTTTGAACTTTAACTGGACCACTCTAACGCGGGAATACATTTTGATCTTAGCCGCTCCACTGGAGCTCTGGCTGTGTGTTTAGTGTCCTGCTGGAGGTGAATCTCTGCCACAGTTTAGAGTCTTCTGCAGATGTTAGCTGATTTTCCTCCAGAGAATAAAAGACATCAGTCAAAAAGCTGATTTTTCTTATGCTTTAGCTGTTCTGCCTCTCTTGGTCAAGAATGAAGCGTCATACTTTCAGGTAAATAATGGTAGAAGTGTGGAAAAATAAGGAGGTGTAGTAAAGATATGCAAAGGGCCACGATGATTAACACTTTTCAACTAACTTGCTCTTGATGTGGAACCTTTGATTATTTTATTTTATTTTAGTGAGGCTTGTTGTGTTTTCCTGTCTGTGGATATAAGAGTTTTAATGTTTCAGCAGCTTAAAGAGTTTTTTCACACGTTTTTCAGAAACGACGTCGACTGGCAACTTCGATTAATCGTTAGGCTCCAAATAACGTCAAAGTGTCATTCATTAATTTTTGTCACATACTCTGGTTTTTGTAAACTAATCAGGCTTTTTTTCAGACCTGCAAATACAGAAAGTATTAATCATTAAACAGTTATTCTTTTAAAGTTGAGCTTTCAGATTATTTTCCTTTCTTTAGTCGCCCAGGATCTTCTTTTTCTTAGACATAGAACAACAAACTTTTACTACCACCATTATTTATCTATATGCATGTGTGTCTAGTACAAATAACTGTATTTAAATACCAACAACTCAGGGATGGAGGAACATCCAACAGCCTGAAGCTTCACAATTCATGAACTGGATTCTGTAGATGTTGTCATAGTGGTTATGATAATGATCATTTCTCCCCTTCTTCTTTTATTTTAGTATCGTTTCCTAATCTTGTGGGATATTTTTTTTTTTTTTTCGTGCAGCTTTGAAGTTTGATCTTTGAGCCCAAAACCATGACTCGACTGCCACAGAAATGTCATCAGAAATTTTAAAACTCATTTGCATTTTAAAGAAAATCTACTAAGAAGCAGAATTGGTTTTGGAAACATTCTGGTCACACGCGAAAGAAAGCTGACTCTTGCAGAACTGGCTTTCCCTTCTCCTTTTACTGAGTTTTCCTGATAGCATAACTGTGTGAACATCAACATTCAGGGAGATATTTGTCTCTTCAGCTCCTCTTAGAGGAAAGTAGCAGATTTATTTATTTCATCCAGTTTAACTGCAGGTCCAAATAGAAGTGGTTTGAGATATTTTCTGTCCTGTCCAACAAGCCTCTCTGGTGAATAGGAAAGAAAAAAAAGAGAAAAAGAAGTATTTTTGAAAATAAAAAATACAAATTTTAAAATCTGCTCCAAAAGTTTCTAAATCGTGTTGAAGAAAAAAAAACAACTCTGAGTTTTGGGACTCAATATTTCTCTGATTGAAAAGGAAAATTAGGTTTTATCTAACTAGTTGTGACTGTATTGGACTTGTGTGAAAATCTGCTAAAAAATTGTGATTTTATTTCTATTAAGGGAAATGAGAAATTATATAAAAAAACAATAGAAAAGTTTGTTCTTGTCAGCATGAGTCTCAACAAAGATCTTGAAACTCTGTTGTTGCCTGAACCGTCACCAAAGCCGTCATAAAGTTAATCTTTCCAGCTAAGCAGTTGTTATTGCGAGAAAACAGGGTTTATTTTTCCCCAGTTATGAGATGATTATGATTTCACCAAAAAATGATCATTTTACTCCATCCAGTTTCATCGTTCAGCATCACCACCATCACACGCGGCAGTGTTTTAGCTTGCTGGATTTTCTGAAACGTTTGCTGCTAATTAGCTTTTGGTGGAGAAACAGCACTTCTTCTTTTTTATAATGATAACTAATATATCACCCAAAGAGAAACAAAAATTACAATTGATATAATTAAAAGAGAAAAAATTTAACCAAGTAGTACACACTTTAAAGCAAATGTCACCAAAGGTGTAACAGAATAAGAGCTGATAAGCATTTTCATGCATCTAATGAAACAGTGGGAAATCGAGCTGACTCTCCACTGGGAGCCGGAACAGCAGAGCAGCACAAGAAGAAGAAGAGATAAGGGGATGGAATCAGAAATGCACCGGAAATAAGAGGGGAAATCTGTCATAATTGGTTGTTTTGTATGTTCATTTAATGACAGCTGCCACAATTACTATTACATACAAAATTGCCACGTTTTGTTTAATTTGGTTTAGAAATTGCACATTGTTTTTGCATATTTTCCCCACGCAGAAACACATTTCGAAGGAAAATTAATGATGAACTGATTAGCTAAGCTCAGTTCAGATCTCAGAAATACAATTTCCTGTAAAGTAAACAAATAAATAAAAGAATCACTCTAAACAACTGATGGGTTAATTTTATTAAGTCAGATTATCTTTGTCTGAGTCGGGGGGGGGGGGGGTTGTCCTCATCACTCACAATAAAAAATACTTTCCAGCCGTTATGAAACAAAGGAATGAATATTGTGGCCAATGGTGCTTTCTGCTACTATGAGTACCGACTGGAGACAGGCTTGAAAAATGAGGGACTGCACTTTAACTCTTCCTTACAGTAAATACTGACGACTGATGAAAGGAGAGGCTGACTGAAAAATAATAATTATTTAAAAAGTAGCACTTGCATATATTTTTTGAGCTTGTGGGTAAAATGTGAATATTGTTTTCTCCCTGTGGACCAGATCAAATGTACCTTTTAGCTTCTGCTGCATTGCATAACGAGCCTTTCTCTCTTGGTCCAACTCGCTGCACAAAGTGTCTATTAAAAAAAAAAAAAAAAAGTGAATGAAATAAAAAAAAAAAAAAAAATTAAATAACTGGTCAAAAAGGATTACTGAGGAAAGTAAAAAAAATAAATAAAATCGTGAGCATTATGTGGAGGAGGAGTGTAATGTGTGCTGTTTGCCCCTGTGGTATTTAGAGTGACCCCTCTGTGTACTTGAACCCTGTATTTAAACGACTGTAACGTTAAACCAATCCTTTAACGGGTGGCATTAGTTGATGTCTACTGCATGTAACCGATACAGAGCTACATAATGGTCTGTCTATTCAATTTTCCAGAGCATGATTTAGGAGAAAATAACATTTGCAAGCAAAACAATGTGGCTTCAGTTTTCACCTTTGGATGTCCATAATCCCCTCAACTGTGGCACGAAATAATAAATAAATGTGGAGCTTTACAGAAAAAAACCCAACACAACTCAACTTCATGTGTGGATATTTCAAAAATGCAAGTGTCACTTTTACCTTATATGAGCATGAGAAGCTAGCTGGATTAACGAACAGGAGTTGTGTTACTTTAACTTAAAGGAGGACCGATCTGAGTCAGAGCAGCAGAAAGAGACCCACCTCGAACAATCTGCAGCTGCTGGACCATCTCCTCTCTGTAGGACAGCTCACGCTTCATTTGATCCTGGAAATTATCTGAGGAGAACAAGGGACCTCATCGTATGGCTAGACTTGTTCTGCATCTTGTGATTTTTTGCTTTGTTTTTTTCTAACGACTCTTAGCTCGCTGAATACACTCACTTTTTGCCTCTCATACCTTTCAGATGCTGAAATTCTCTCTCCAGCTTCTTCCTCAGCTCCACTTGCTCCACCAGCTGCTTCTGCAACTCCTCTGGAAAGAGACATTAGCATCAAGACGGATGATCCCATCGCATCTCCACATACTAATACAGTTAAAAAAAACAAAACACACACACACCTGATCAAATTCACATCCTATTTTTTTTTTTCAGCTCATAAGGATCTGCTGCAGCCCCTGCTGTAAAGCGACTACAGGTGTGTCTCTATCCTTGATAACAACTACACTCTCTCTCTCTCTCTCTCTCTCTCTCTCTCTCTCTCTCTCTCTCTCTCTCTCTTTCTCTCTCTTTCTCTCTCTTTCTCTCTCTCTCTCAGGCTGCCGCAGTAATTGCCATGCATTGCCTGGAGGTGGAGACGATAATAACGGAGTCCCAGGGTTTTTCCAAGCGTTGTAAAATAATTAGCTGCCGCGCCTCGGGGTTATGGCTCTGTTCGTTAAAATATTAATAGCCTCTAAACGATTTCCCCTTACAATAATAAGTCAAAACTCCTACATCTCGTGATTAAGTGGTTAACAACTATGGAAACACTGTAGGCCAATAAAATGCAAATTCGCGTTCGGGAGACTTGGGCGCGTGCGTCTTCAGCGGCTTCGTTTCAAGTCAGGTGAAAATCTGCGCGTTCGTTTTAGTCACACGCGCGTTGGGTTTGTTCAAATCGCTGAGGGGCCCCGGTTTCGCTTCGTAAATGTAAACGATCAAGAATAAAAACAAGGAAATAAGATCAGTCCCGTTCAAATCGTTGCTACATTGTGAATTATTGCGGATAATGTGTTAACTTCAGGATCTGGAGGCTTAAAGCGCTTCCTACCTTTGGCCATATTCTCCAGGTCTCTCTCATGGACGCTGATGTCGATGCGTAAAGCTCCATCACCTGCAAATAAACCATTAAAATAGATCACATCAATTTAAGACGATGTCTTTTTTTTTTTTTTTTTAAATGCATCTGATGATTTCAAGCTTTTAGTTTTAAACAATTTATCGTATTTACTTATAGGGAAATACACAAGAGGATACTTTAAAACCTTGTCTGTCCTTCTGCTCTGCATAGGACGCTGAACCGCGCTGCGTTTGCATGTCGGTCATGTGATGGACGCCTGGACATAAACAGGAGGACAATGGTCTTGGCCTTAAAAGGCTGCTCAAAATGTGGTCGAATAAACAGCCGGTAATAAACTGGATCGATAATTTTACCGCTGGGTCTGCTGGACTGCTTGGAGCCGTAGGAAGGAGGTTCGTTCAGGAGGAGAACCGGGCCGTCCTTTTCATGTGGGTACACCTGCAAAGCACAGAGCAATTACACGCCATTTGCGGCGGTTCTTCACGTAATTGCAGCCATTCAAAAAAAAAAAAAAAGCAAAAAAAAAAAAGCTCTGTTTAAAAAAAATATTATAATTAAAGGCTTTTATTTAAAATTAGGACTAGTAAGTGTTGGCCTATTTGGGCTATAATTTAACCTGTGATCTAAAATTGACCAGGTTCGTTGAAATAATAATAACAATAATGATAATAATAAAACCGTTGTTGTTTGTTTTTTTTAATATATATTTAAATAATAATAAAAATAATAACAGTCCTGCTGCCTTGCTCAAGAGCAATTAATTGTATCTCTGTTTAATAAAGTGCAAAGGCCAATTGCCTTTGATTAAGTCCGTGCTGGTCACCATTTCTATCATATTTACCCCTGCTGCTTCAGTCTAACTTTCCCTCCGGGGATCATTAAAGCTTCATTTCATCTAATCTCACCTCATGAAGAGGGGAGCCGTTGCGCATCTGCCGGTCCTCATCCGACGAGCCCTGCGGTGATGCCCCAGCTGCCCCGGGGCTGGAGGAGCCGTCGGGCCGCTCCTGGCCCTCCTCAGCAACAGCACAGACCCGCTCGAGAGCCGGGGAACCTCGCGGGTCCACACCGGGAGAGATCAGGACCGACTCCTCTTCCTCCGGACCCCGGTTGGACTCTACGTCCACGTCCGGGTCGTCGTCTTCGTCGTCCACCACGCTGTCCCTGTCCGGAGAAGCCGACCTGTAGCTGGAGCTCTCGCTGATGAAATCCGGGGACAGGTAGCCCGGGCGCGCGCCGAACCCGTCCCGGTTGCCGTAGAGCTTGGCGATGGTCTCCGCGTCTTTGACCACGGGCCTGAAGGCCGAGATGTAGCTGATCTTCCTCTGGGAGGCCTCGTCCCCGGACTTGTCCTCGTCGTTCCTGGTGGAGGAGGACTGGGAGCTGGGACTGCGCTCGTGGTGGGGATGCGGGGTTGTGTCTTTGGGGGTGTTTGCGCCCCGGTCGCTTTGGTCAGACAGGTCCAACTCAGCTTGCCGGACGCCCGGCCGCTCTGCCGGAGGCTTGGGCGGGGAGCCCGGATAGGGCGGCATGGGCAGCCCACCGGCTGCGGGCCAGAACATGGGGAAAGCTGGATAGAGAGAGTCCTTTGCGCCGGGCCAAAACACCCCGGGAACACTGGGCTTGCTACCCTCAGTCACCCCGTCGCTCTTTTTCTGACACAGCGCGTAGCTGGGGAAGCCATACGGGTGGGGAGGGAACAGGGGTGGGGGGATCTTCTGGAGCATGCCAAAGCTCTTGCTGGGCACCGGGATGACCGGGTAGCTCCGCGCGCCGCCCGCCAAGCTTAAGTTATTGCTTCCCTGCTCCTCGTCGCACCGTAAAGTTTTGTGAGGGATCTCAGGGGAGCTAGTTGGAGCCAAGCTGGACGAGGCCTGCGATTTCAGCGACGAGGACATCCCCGACCCGCTCATGGGCAGAGTCCTTTTCCTGCTCCCCCCGTTGAACATGGCCTTAACGTCCTCCCACGCGTGGTTTATATCCTCAGACGGCTTCTTCTCCGTCAGTTTCAGGTGCCGTCTCCACGAATTGAAGTTCGCCGCGTCCGGCTGCAGGTACTTGGACTCCGGGACGCGGTGGGAGTGAAAGATAAACTTATTCGGGGAGAAATACATGTTGCAAAAGCTGCATTTGATGCACTTCGCCCTGGAGCTGTTGTATCTGGCGGGGATGAAGCTGCCTCTGCAGCCCCACGCGCACTCGTGCGACACGTCAAAGGCGAAATTCTCCGGCAGCTTCGGGGGGCTGTGCGCCCCCAGGAACGACTTGCAGAGCCGCTCGGCCTCCCGTTTGGTGATCATGCCGCAGCGCCTGGACGAGATGGGCATGGCCCCGGCGCGCCGCAGCAGCTCCAGCTGGACGGGCGTGCACTGCACGCAGGTGATGCCCAGAGCCACGCGGCGGTTGTGGATCTCGTTGTAGCTGTAGTTCTTCAGCAGGGTGTTGGAAATCTGTGCCAGGCAGAGTCTCTCTTTCCCATCTATAACTAGAGAGACGATGGGCACCCCGTACAGGGAGGTTTCGCTCACTTGGTTCGGTTTGAGGGAGTTTGGGCTGGAAAAGCTCTGAGCGTCCTGCTTCAAACTCGGGGAAGAGCTGGCGTCTCGTCCCGCGTCTCCAAGATGTCCGGGCATCGACTCCATCCCTGGAAGCCTGACGGTCAAAGACAAAGTGCTGAAATTTAGCTATATACCTATTTTTATAGTTATATAGGGGGGAAAAGCATTAAATGTAATTATATCAACTATTTAATCATAACTATTTTTTGTGCTATTTTAAATCTAAATAAGTAATGCAAATAAAAACACTAATAATGCCATTAATACAAAGAAATAATAATAATAATAATAACAATTATTATTATTATTATTAATAGTAATAATAATAATAAATAAATAAATAAATAAATAAATAATAGTTTATGAAGATTTTTATAACTGCAAAAGTGAAATCAGTCTGAGCCCTTCTTCTGCGCGTCCGGCCTCCTCTACCGGATTTCTTTCTTTTCTTTTTTTTTTGGGTGACCTCCTGCGTGGAAGGAAGACCTCTCCTGCTCCCCTTATCTTCAAATCGGCTCAGCACTTACGGAGCAGCTACTTAAGAGTCACATAAGATCCTTACACACGGAAAAGGACAGAAGGAGAACGCAGCCTGAGCTGCGCCAATGCGCTTAGCGGAGAGGAAAAGAGCAACTGTAAGCTGCTTTTCTGGTAATTACACGGATCCGAGCGTGCGTCCCCGCATTGTTAATAAAAGACCAGCCCTATATATAATTAAAGCTTCAGTGCAGATTAGCCTCAGACAGTAGCCGGGAATTAGGTAGGAGCGGGCCTCTCTCGCCTTCACCTACTGACTGCGTAAAGAAGGCCGCGCAGATCTGGCATGCAGCTTTTCCATTAAAGTTTAATGGCCAAGTAACAGTTTTCAGAGTCAAAGATGCACGCATGCTCCAAAGTCGATTCGTGCTTGAGATGGCAACAAAACATATGTAGACATTGATATTTTTTTTATTTTTTTAGTTAATTGAATTTTTTTTTTAAATAAAAAAATAAAACGACGTACCTTTCTCTCCCGAAAAGACACTCCAGCGATGATCAGAGTGGGAAAAAAATAAAACAATAAAAATAAAAATGACAAGGAGGTAAAATTTCAGGATTAATGTGTCCGCATAGAAACGACGATTAAAAACAGAGGACAAAACACCGCAGAGTGTGAACTTTATGTCAGTTGACTGAAACGCGAGAAGCAGCAGCAGCAGCAGCAGCGCACAGGACCTCCATCCTGTTGGAGCTCAGGGAGGTGAATGGCGTGTAGACAGGAAGCACATGGCACCTCTCTTCTCCTCCTCCTCCTCTCCCTGCTGTCATGCTGATGTGTAATGGCTCTCCCTCTCTGCCTTTACGTGTGCGTGTGTGACGCGCACATAAACACACGCTGAGCTGCACAACACTTTGGATAATTCACAATTTTTGACTCACAAAGACGATGGAGAGATAATTCCCAATTAAGCCCCCGCTGACCCCATATTGGGAGAAATTTGGCCTTGAGATTATCGTTAATTCCTGCTAATTCGAGTCAAATAACAAAAGCGAATTGTAAGAATTTATCAGAAATGTATAGCATTTAACGGAGATGCAGTCAAGTGGGCGATATGCAAAGCGGCTCCTTTAAACTCTAGTTGGTAAAGACCCTCTGGAGGCCCCGCTGGGGTCAAACTGATCATAACATTTCATTTGCATTAAGGATCAGCTCGGTTGCGACTGTGCATCTTGCGTAATTTGCTCCCAGAGTCAAAGCGAGTTGCAGCACACGTTGCGCTGCGGAGGGCAGAAAGAACACCAAAAAGGGCCCAGGATTATTTATCAAGTTACTCGGCCATCTGTCAGGTTTCCACGCTCGCCACGCGTAAAAACCATCTGCAGCTTCAGGGACGTAAAAAAAAAAAAAAAAAAAAAAAAAAAAAAGGGGCTGAAAGGTAGGATGGTTGGAAATAAAAGACCGATGGGTTTAAATTTAATGAGGGTTT
>CAEFZX010022007.1:0-23363 GCA_903066825.1 Alfaro cultratus | reverse complement strand
TATAATTCCTGAGCAATTTTCTAATATTACTTAAGAAATGTCTTAAAGCTCAAATGCTAGCAATCTAAAGATTCTATATTGCATTCATTTTTACTCCATTTAAGATGTAAGACATTATTTCTAAAAGACTTTAATCTTCTGTGAAACTTCTGTCTCCCAGGCTGAAGTTATATTGCCCCGAGGAATGCCAATTTTATGGCCTCCTGTTCCTCCCTGATAACACAACAGGAGCCCTAGTGAGAGAATTCCCTTAAATCATTAAGATAAACCATTTCAGAATGAGAATGTTCAATATACCTTTTACACATGCTGTAGGATTAACTGTATCAAAACACTAAACATAATTATTTTCCTTACAACATACACATATAATTTGTCTTAAAAGAATTTTACTTCATTTTTTAGCACCTTGAAATTGGGCATATGTCTCTTTAAGAAATTCCTGCTCTTTCTGAAACTCCGCCTTCAGGAAGTCATCACAACATCACTCCTCTATTAACCCTTTATCAATGTTTTTACCAGAGGAGACTGAGAAGTGTCTCCTGTAATGAGCTGCGTCTCAAAGGTGGACAGAGTCTAAGAGGTCTCACAGTTGACTGGTTGCCATGGGAGATTAAAGGATATCTTAAACATGCATGAAGGAAATTACGTCATTATAACATGACGTAATTTCAAAAAAGTCAATTTTACATAATACTGTCCCCTTTAACTTTCTGCACAATAAGCTGTTGTTAAGTTCGTGAAAAAAACTTTTGTGTATCTACACAAATGTGATGTTGGTGGAGGCTGGTGCTGAACGGGTCCACTTCATCACTTACAATCATCAGAAGTTTAGACAACATTTGGAATATGAAAGAAAATTTAATTTGTGCAACGACGTCCAAGATGCCGAAAGTTGCAACAAACTCACAATGGTACCTTGTGATGGTTAATATCCCCTAATATAGTGCTGTAGAAAATTTGTTTAAAATGGTTCAACTCAGCTGAAATGTGGGCTCCAGCTTTCCACCGCTTTGAGAATTTCCTCAGTTTTATATAAACTCATGGCATTTGGATATCTTTCTACTAGTGGTCAAGGATATCAGGCTGATATCTTATCACTGGACCTGTAAATAAACTAAACTGACCCTTTATCTAAAATCTGATTCACACCATAGCCCTAATCCTAACCCCTAAACCTAAAAATTATGTTTGGGCCCCGCAAGACAAGACCTACCATTCTTCAGAAAGTAGATAATTATTCTGTCATTATACATAAACAAGGAACATAAACACATTAATAGAGACTCATGGATTTTCATGGACAAACCTTTTCACTACTAAATTCTACCCAACAACATAGCTTTTTATCCCACTTTAGGTGTGTTCAAGGGCACTCGGTATATAAAGATTCATTGCGGATGTGTAATCATAGAAACTCTTTATGAAAGAACACGAGAGTTTTCTGTGAAAACATATCAGCTAAGGAGCCAGTCATGGAACCATGGACTCATGTTCATCAGTCTGATGGTTGTGACATTTAGACAACCACTGTACATATCACAGTAAAAATACTACTTTGTTAAATCAAAAACAAATTATAGCTTTACTAAAATCTGACAAAATTTCTAAAACTTAATAGCTTTTGCAACTAACTAAACAAAAATAATATTTTCTCACCGAAAATCTCCTGTTTCAAGAACAAGTAAAGAAAAGCTTTAGTCAGAGGCAAATTAGCTGAGGATAAAATAATTTACATATTGTTTCTGATCCCCTATTTCAAAGTTTTTGTTGTGTTTTGCAGGAATTTAATCCTAACTGCTTGGTGCAAACAGACCACAGAGTCTGTGGTATAAGCACTGCTAAAGGTGAAAGCTAAATGCTATGCTAAGCTAACTAAGATAGCCATCCAGGTGGCTATTATCGATTCTGTTGTTTACAAAATCGTTTTCTTCAGTCGTTCCACGGTCAGCTGTAGTAAACTGCTGACACTAATAATATTGCTATTAGCGTTGCTGAAAAATAAACATGGTTCTTCAAGAGGTTACTAATATGGTAAAATGCTAGATTCTTTTTGTCTATTTAAAGTCGCCATTTTGTGAAGGCACACCTGCTTTAAGCGGCCAATCAAATCCATCACCAGTGACTGGTTTGAATCAGTTGTCCAAAGGGTCATTGATTTCTGAATCATCAAATTGCTTAAGAAAACAACTTTATCTAAATAATGTTTTTATCTTCTGTTTTGCACTGTGAACTGTCAAATGTCCTATGGTCGTCATGAGAGGTTTTGTTAATCCACATCTTTTCTTAATCTGAAAACCAACTTTCAACTAAAAAACAATATGTGTTAGACTTATTCTAAGTCAGTTTGGCAGGACCTTGAGCTGCCTGGTGATATCTATATATGCCACATTAGGATATCAGTAGACATAAACCATAACCATTGGTGGTGATGACATCATCTTTCCCATAACACTGATCACACATGGCTACAATCATAGAAATGTCCCTCAGTCTTGAACACTCCTCAACCATGAAATTGAATTCTGCCTTTGCTTAGCAGTTCACACAGAGAAGAGGTATCCGTTGTGTCGGCCTGAACACACACTCAGTGATAAATCAGATCGACACAAAACGAGATGAGATGATGCAACAGCCAAGCAGACAAGCACTGATCATCATCCTTAGTCATGTTTTTATGTTTAACACCATCTTTACATGGTTTGTGAATATAGTTTCTGATTTTGTTGCGTAAATCAGCAACCTAAGGTTTACAAACATAGCAGATAACTTTAAACTAAAAAGTAAATGTGCTAATGATGAAAGAACGTACGTTCTGCGTTTCCATTACAAATGTGTGTAAAAGTTTAATATTCTGCTAATGTAAAAAAAAAAATAATAAAAATAACATTTTGCAATTGCTGTGTTTCCAGCAATGGAGGGTGAGCAGTACATGAGAGTGACTGACAGCACTGAGGCCCTCCTCCTGGCTCTGATTGGCTGTTTCTGACTGAGCTGTGTATTTCTGCAGGCAGCAGTAGGGCCACCTGGGAGGAGGCAGAGAAGCTTGACTTTTTTCACTGAATATCTGACTCATGTTATACTGTCACGGCATACAGACACTTTTAACAAATATATATGTACGTTTATAAAAGTTACGTACTGCGACTTTAACCAAAGTACTCAAATGTAAAAAAAAAGAAAAGAAAAAATGTATTGTATTTTGGATGGAGGGGTGAGCTTGGTGACTCAAAATGTGCAGAATATTTGATCTATATGCAGTTTGCAAAATGTTACCATACCTCTTGTAGCAGCGGTGCACATTTGCTGCCACTTGTCTATTCTTCTAAAAGTTCTGTCGCCACCTACCTTGTTTGGTGATCAAATTATGTTTGCAATTAGTGACATTTGATTTGCCGTTGAAGACACACACTAATGTGATGAGGCTATGAGTGTGTATTCTTGGGGATCAGTATATTCTGATTTGTTTTAGAATATCGTTCATCTATGCTGCAACCAGAATTTTTACCTTGACTTGCACACCTGCAGTGCCCCTTCCTATCATATATACATATAATTTATTTATTTTTTTCACTCAGTGTGTGGCTTCTTGGTTGCTTTTAGTTAAACCTGATGTATGTGTACTTAAGACCTTCTGTGGAAACACACAGGAGCACTCTGCCCTGGGAATTCAATTGTCTCCTGTAGATTCATGTGGATTACACTAGAAACGGTTGGAGGGATGAGAAAATACCATCTGGACCAAGACAGCGGCTCTAACTCCTGCCTGTTTCAGTTTACTTTTTAAATCAATGAATGGATGAAGCAGCCCACGTTTGAACTTTTCTGGATGGTTTCCAGACCAGCATGTACAAAACTGCAGCTGTAAATCCAGTTATACCAGTTGATTTATAAGAGGAACCTTTCAAAATACTCAATGTCCTACTTGATGACCAGACTGAATTGCAATAAATGTATCACTGAACTGACATTTGTTCTGATTTGGCGGTATATAAATTATTACTTTTTGTATTCAGATCACCTGCTTTGTTGGGAAAAATGACTCCAGTTCGACTGTCATGTCCTGTAAGCCAGCTGGTCATGTATCCCAACATTCAGCCTGAGGGAATAACCTTTCCAAACCGTTTCACCCATCATACAATAAAGAGCAAAATGAGTAAAGAGCCATTTGTTGTTCCAGATCCTTTAAAAATGATCAGCATGCCCCCAGTCTGCAGTTTTTGTTATTGTGAAGGAGGAGAGGATTTACTTTTACCTTCCCAAATAGACTGATTTTGCTGTGAGCCACACAGCTGCTGGTGACTACAGTCAGGCCTCTGAGGTTTGCTCTCTGTTGACTTTTCTGAAATAAAACCAGAGGAGTCATTTCACTGATCTCTGATCTGATTAATAACTTGAAACTGACATTTTTTTCACTCCATCTGTTCTCTTTTTCTCAGTGCATACTGGAACATATGATGAATTATTCAATCATTTGGAGTTTAATATTCTCACGAATGAACAGTGTGAAACCTCCTTACATGTTAAACGTGTTTTAAACATAATTGTTTATGCTGTTGTTTGTGTTGAACAATTTGCTTTAGGATATCTTGATTGTTTTGAAACCAGTTGTTATGGTAACCGGACTTTGATTTTCCATCACAGTCCTTTTCTTAGCTGAGCTATTCAGTGAATATTATATGATTTGATCTTTGCTCTTTATTATTCAATAAGGTTTGAAGCATAGAGCATATTGCACTGATATACTCCTGTTTTTGTTTTGTTTTTTTCTTTAGTTTTTTTGCAGGGTCAACATTTCATCATCAAAATAAGTTTGGTATTAGACAAAGATAACTTACAAACAAAAAGCAGTTCACAAATGATTTCATATGGTCACAAAACAGACCTGTACATGTCATAATGTACATTGAAGTGACTGTTGCTGCAGGTTGGTGCTATGAAGAAAACTCTGATTCAAACATTTATTTTTGCAGAATGGAAGGTCAAATGTAGCTTCCTACTGCAGTTCTAATGTTGCAGTACAAGAACTGCAACACTAGTTCTAGTACTAGAAGTAGTGTTGCAGTACTACACTAGTACTGCACTAGAACTAGTGCTCTCAATTGACTCAAAATTCTTTGTGCAAAAGGAAATCTAGATTGTCTTCCAGCATGTTAAGGAACATCCTACACATGAAAGGATTGTTATTTAAACATTCCTTAATACTGACTCAGAACAGGATTCATGTAAACACCTATTGTTGAAAATGTGCTTTTGCAGTTTTGTTTGGTTTTAAAAAGAGTTCAAGTATATGGATCCTGGGTCTAAGTGTAGATTAAATTAGAATTTCTTTTACATATAAACACTTGGTAATAGATGAGCTTACTGTTTTTTCGTCAACTGATAAAACTTCCTGATATACTTTGCTCTCCTTTTTCCACTATCGGATCCAGCCTCAGTAGAGTGCAGCGTATCCAGATAAGAGTGGCGATGAGAAAGTGACCTCTGCTGTTGAAGATGTCGTATTACAAGGGATTGCAAGTATTGCAAAGGCACTTAATCACCTTCCAACCATCCACTTACCTTTCATTCTCTATTGTTTGATCTTGGTATTTAAAGTGACGGTGAACGTCCTTGCTGCAGACGTGAGCAAAATTCAATAGGAGAGAATCGACCACCATTTATTCCTAATTAGTGTTGATTTGAAAGAAAAGGTTTTATTTATTTATTTGGACACACTGAAGTTTCTGTAACATATTTAATAGACCAGTAATAGGTCCTGATTTTCTTGACTAAAAGAGGTTATTTTTAGACTCCACAAAAATGTTTAAAAACAAATTTTAAAGAAGTTCACTTTTGGACCAAATGCAACCACTGAACTGGCTTCTTATGACCCAAAACCGAACCTGCAATACCAGGATGTCTGTCTTTTATTATTATTATTATTATTATTATTATTATTATTATTATTATTATTATTATTAGTAGTAGTAGTAGTAGTAGTAGTAGTAGTAGTAGTAGTAGTAGTAGTAGTAATAGTATTCACTTAGCTTTGATTTATTATGCACTGGTTATCTATGGAACAGTTAAGGAATAATCGAGTTGCTCATGTTTGGTAGTGAACATCCTACTAGCACACAGGGCTTCGTCCAAAGCTACCTTGATCTTTGCATATTCACCACTAGGTGGCAGGAGAGAAAGGCTTCGGTGAACAGACTGTTGCTGTCAACATCAGTTCCAAATGATCGCTTATCATTTGTATCATTTGTATCATTTATCTTATCATTTGTATGTCTTTCTATTATCGCTGTCAGAGTAGAGTTGGAAAAAGTAATTTTAAAAAATATATATATTTTTTATTATTATTATTATTATTATTATTATTATTATTATTATTATTATTAATAATATTATTATTATTTGCTTATTTTATTAAGCGAATGTTTCAGCTGCAGTGCAATTCATTTCATTTCAAAATGCCGGTGTTGTAACTCGTATTAGAAATGTTTTTTTGTTGTTTTTTTTCTGTTACAGATCAAAGGTTGATCTAAAAATCTCTGAGTTTTAGAGAGCAAATTTTCGTTTCGTGCTTTGATGGAAATGCACTTTTCCTTTTTTCTATCTACATTTGCCTCATTTTACACCATCTTACTATGAAAAATGAACCTCCGTTTTTTATTATGACAGTGTAAAGAACCCAAATTATTGTTGACTTTTGACTGTAACATCACAAATGGTGCCCCATATGAAAGTGGCAAGCCGACTTGCCACCTAATATACGCACCCTTTAACTTTAACCAACCTTTTTAAAGGATCACTTAAAGGGTTTTCCCTTTACGTTCTTACTTTATGAACGAACCAATCAAGCAATCTCGAGTTCTTCAGCCACAACAGACTGAGTGGCATTTCCCTTTAAAAAATAAACCGACGTAACATGACGCAGATGCTTCCGTCCAAAACCCCGTGCGCCTCTCGCGTCCTCTCTTCTTCGCCCCGTATCCATCCATCCATTCTTCCTTCCTTCTTTCCTTCCATCCAGCTCACCTCCTGTATCACCCCCTGGACCAGCCCCGCCCTCCTCCGCATCCTTCCGCCTCTGCTCGCCGGGCGTGTGAGCCAAGACCAGCGCTCCACCGGGAGGAGCTCAGATCACAAGAACCGGGGACATGGGAGCGTGAAAGGCGGGGGGGAAAAATTCCGGATGAGACATAAGGAGCACAGGTAAGGTCTGGTTAGTGCAGCCGGTCAGAGCCACTGGTCACTGCGACAGAGGTGTCGTTTTGCGGCGGAAGAGTGAAGACCGTGTTGTGCGTCAAGGAC
This sequence comes from Alfaro cultratus, assembly GCA_903066825.1. Taxonomy (NCBI): domain Eukaryota; kingdom Metazoa; phylum Chordata; class Actinopteri; order Cyprinodontiformes; family Poeciliidae; genus Alfaro; species Alfaro cultratus. The sequence goes on along the minus strand of CAEFZX010022007.1, from coordinate 16,064 downwards.
CAAAAGTGTTCTAAGCAGAAAACAATGAATGCATGGAGAGATTGTGCAGGGAGTGTGTAGATCTCTGTGGTTAATTCAGCTCTGAGTCAGGCCTACGGTGCGCTTCCTGCTCTGTTTATGTTGCTGCAGCTGGTGGAAGCTGCGCACTGCGCTCCTGCGCCGGCAGATGTTTTGCTCACGCTGTGCGCCTGATTCAGCTCAACTCCTTGCAGCCTTTACGTGCACACTCACTGCACCAAAACTGGAATCTGAACGATTCGTGCATCTAATTTCCTGTGGAACTATGAGCGTCTGGGACAGTGTGCCCAGGACTCTGGGGAAGAGTCGTCCATGTTTGCTCGCAGCGGAGTCGTGACAGGTTGCTGTGCGCTGCAGTTTGACCTTGCAGCATTTGTGTTTTGTTTTGTTTTTTGCTTTTTTTATATATATAATTCTGCCCGAACCTGATAAATGACAGGGATTTTTACTCTAAACATATTAAGGCGCGAAATATTTTTCATTTTTTTGGTGGTGAAAGGAATAACTATGTTTCTATGTGCAAGACTAAATCAAGGACTGCTTCTTATGCAGTCAGCACAGTCAGACTCAAGCACAGGGGTAGGTTAAGATTATTACTCTGCCAAAAATATATCAATAATCTTTATGCAAAATCAAATAATGCATGATGAGTTTTATTTTTTGTGTGTCTAGTTCAACCCGTTTTATTATTTATTGGTTTGCTAGTTTTTATTAGTTATTTTATATGTCGTGTGAAAAGCATTCCTGACCATCACACAAGTGGGATTCTTTGAGACTTATGTGCCTAAAGGAGTGTTAATGTGAATTACTTTTTGGGGGGTGCGCTTCCCCCAAGAGATTAAATTGTGTGCAATAACAGTTTGTCTCCAATCTGAAAATTCACTTAAAAACTACAGGAGTTTGAATTCCCCTCCTCAAATGCCATGCAGTAGTATACTTTGTTCAATGACAGTGGAGTGTGGCGCCCTCTGGCGGTGAAGCAGCATAAACCTAGAAATAAAAACAAACTTCATGAAGTCATTTAAAATAATATTTCCTTTTTAAATAGTCACTCTGTCATTACTGACCTTACCTTGGGTTTTACTTGGGAATTCCAGCCACGATCTCAGACTCAATGCCACAGTGATTTGATCCACGGAGGAATTTAAAGTATCCTGAAAATTAAATCGATAAAGTGAACTTAGTATATTTAATGTTCAGCGTAAAACGAGAAATTAATGGAGGCTCTTGACTGAGTGAAAGCATATATAGGTCACAACTTTGTGTGGGCGATATGAGGGTTAATTAGAATAGACACACATCTATAAGCATGCTAGATCTATAAAACTGGTGTCCAGATTAGGTTTTTGCCCTGGTGTGTTTTCAGTTTGATGTATTATCAAAATGTGCCAAAACTGGAGCCTAGTGCCATTTAGTTAGTGGTAGTAATTTCCTGCTCACCATTATCACCCCAGTCAGTGTTCCAGGAGTTTGCACAGAGCCAGTAAGGAACACCATTTTCCTCTCCCCAGCCCAGGATCTTAATGGCGTGTCCTCCCAGAGCACCACCTGACACGTGCTGATACACACCTGAGCCGAACAGAAGAGATACAGTAAGGAAATCAGGAGCAGTTATCATGTCTGCTGAGATTATATTTGAAAGAGTATTTTATGCTGCTTTTCTTACCAGACTTGTAGGAAGGGAAATCTTCGTAGACTTTAAACGCTCCCTCCACAGGTCCGTTCTTGTAAATCTCTGCTTTGATCTGATCTTCGTCTGACGGTACACCGTAAGCTGTTTTACCTGCAAAAAACTTCAGGTTAAACTCCTGCATGTGTCCCATAGTGATGATTCTTAAAAGTCACCTATTATGCTTCCTTGAACAGGTTAGAAATGGTCTGTAGGCTATATAAAACATCTTCATTACACTTTTGCACAAAATCATTCCTACACAATACAATTTTATTGAGGTCAGTTCTGCCTATTTTGATTACTTTCAGAATGAGCTGTTTTAGGGCCTCCTGTCTCTTTAAATCTGAATAAGCTGCTGCTGGCCACTTTCACATGAAAATGGTTGCATACAGATGGACAATTATACAACTCTACATCTTTGAAAAGCAGAAGTGGAGTCTCCTGCACAACCAACAAGAATGCAGCAAGCGATTTCTGGATGGGAAGTCAACAACAAAATACTTATCTTTTCCAGCAGCCATTGCGCAACGCATACAACGGTAACACTAACTGACCAAACATGCAGGAGCTCAGCTTTGGTTGCTAGGTGACGGGGCTGCGCTCAGGTTGCTAGGTAACAGCGCAGTGCCTGTCGAATGTGACTTAACAGTCGGGAGGCTTTTGAATTATCACATTCTCCAGACGTTAAAGAACATTAAAGTTTTTGTCAAAAAAGAAAAGAGCCAAGTGTTTTAAGCACTTGGGTTGTTTTTAGAAATAGTTAAGACCCAAATAAAAATATAAAAACATGTAGAAAGTAAATTTTGCATAACGCATTCCCTTCCAATACTTCTTTTAAACAGCAGCAGAATTAAATTTTCACATCTTATCGTCATTAAATGTGTCCTGACTGACTGATTTTGTTATTTCTACAAGACTACGTTTTATTTTTATTTTTGCTAAACAATCAGCAGCAAGTATGTAAACATACAGGTCAGTTACGCTCATCTGAACAGCTCTGCAGCATTCTTACCATAGTGTTTGTCCTTTTCATAGCTTGGTGTGTATCCAGCCTCACACTGTCTAACACACTCTGGCGTGTCGCCGCCCTCTCCAGTGCAGGGAGGTCTGCTGCCGTTGGTGTGGTGCTCACAGGGTTCGATGGTGTACGGTCTGCAACCTGCAAGAAACACAAAGACTCAAGTCTTACCACAGACTAATCAGTCACTTTAGCATCCCAAAACTGAAAGCTGAGAAACACTATATAGATTTTAATTAGACAAATATTAGATACCGATTGCACACCAAAGCAGGGCATAAAATAGACCTATACATACCTTGTGAAAAGGTGAAAGCCTGTTTATAAATTCTGAAACTTAAATTCCTTTGTAAATAAGCAGAAACAAAGAATCTGCTATTATTTTTAAAACTTTAAGAAAAAGAAATAAATACTTTTTAGAAGAAGATTTTGTCAAGAAAGTGTAAACCATCTGTATTTCTTTATGTTTACACTAACTGAATAAAATTTTACTAGGGCATGTATTTTTGAGGAGGTTCTTTTTTTCCCCCTTTAAGATGGAATTTCTGTAACACCAACGCAAAATATATATTTAAAATAAAAAACAATGGAATTTGACGCATTTATGCTATCCTCAGCCAAAAACACAGTTTGCATTTAACCATTCGAAATCCTAACAATAATTTGAATCATTACGCCAGCATTCAACATTACGTTGTGAGATATTATTATATCCTCATCTTGACTTATTTTTAATAAAAACTACTTGTGTAAATGAACTTACCAATATGAGAATGATAGAGCCCTCCAGTCACCAGTCCATCTGTGGTCCAGAAGTCCCAAGCTTGCGGAGGATAGCCACCTTGACATCTTAAATAAGAAACAAAATATAAATCACCATCTCTGCAGACGCTTTGTAGACGTGATGCAGGATGATGCAATTATCCTGCATCACGTTCAGAAACTGAGACTCATTTTGGAGCCATATAAACTTAAGACACAAGTTACTTTGACAAAAAAAGTGTTTTTAAAGGATTATTTATACTATCCATGTAAGGTTAACTTTATAGCAAATAGTTTGTACAAGCACAATGCTAACAAAGTGTTAAATCCCAAGTTTAGTCACTGACCAAGCAAATTAAAGTCATAATTATGTCCAAAGGAAGACAAACTTTGAAGGACCTACCCCATTCCACAGTCGTCGCAGCAAGTGAGCAGATCCTCAGCTGAGATCTCCACACTGACCTTCCCGTTGGTGTGAATGCAGATACGGTCAGAGATGGCTTCTGCTGCACCAAATGCCTAAAGGCAGAACAACAACATGGCATGAGAATTACTAAAATAAAAGTGTTCAAAGTTTTATTTAAAAAAAAGTGAAAGCTGAATTTGCATTTATAATTCAGCGATTAGTTTTCCTCACCCAGCAGGATCCACAGGAGCCCTGGTCTCTGATCTCCCTCAGGGTGGGACAGTTGGGCCACTGCTCTCTGGAATCAAATGCTGCTGGCAGCTTCATGCCTTCTGCATACTGAACCCTGAAGAGACACGACTGGTGTGAGTGTTACCCCATGAAACTATTTACTTTACAGATTTTTAAATCAGCAGAAGCTGCAACATATTACTTTGATGAACTGGAACCATTAATATCAAGAAATGTTAACTTATTTTGGGCAAAATTGCTCAAGCCCCTTCAGACAGGATGGAGAGCACCTGAATCTAAATTTAAGTACCACCACAGACTCTGAACTGTACGTAGCTTAAATGGTCGGTTTCAACAATTATTATAACTACTCCACTGTTACTACGGTTGTTTGTTGAGGGTGGTTGTTCTTCTACAAGGTGAGCCCAAGCCTCAGGCTTAAAGGTGAATTATTGTGCTTCTTTGAAAAGGTTAAGACAGGTTTACGCAAGTCATGTTCTTAGATAATGAGATGTTAGTCTGCTCAGTTCTGCATGTTTTGAGCTCCTTGAGATGTTTTAGGGCCTCCTGTCACTTTAAATCCAAATAAGCTGCTGCTGGCCACGCCCTCCCAACTCAACGTTTACTCTCCTGGGAAAATGGCTGCAAACAGATGCGCAATTACACAACTGTACATCTTTGAAAAGCAGAAGTAGAGCTTCCTGCACAACCAGCAGGAATGTAGCAAGTGGATTCTGGTGGATTAGTCAACAACAAAACACTTCTTTTTTCCAGCAGCCATTGTACAGAGCATACATCAGTAAAACCAGCTGACCAAACATGCTGGAACTCAGCTTGCGCTGCTAGGGAACGGGACTCTGTCATTGCTAGGTAACAACGGAGTGCCCGTTGAATGTGACTTAATATTCAAATTCATTTTTGAATTAAAGTGAATTTTGATTTTGAAGCAATTTTTGAAATGGCTCATTTTCTAAACAAAAACATTAATTTATTGCCAAAAACGGCTTGGTGTTTCTTTTTTTGATTTTTTATAAATGCTCGAGTTGTTTGCAGATGCAGTCAAGACCTAAATTGGTGTGTAAAAACGTGCAAAATGTGAATTTTGCACAATAGGCCCCCATTCATCTAATAAGCTGACCTGCATTCCCATCCCTGATGGACAAAAGCATCACCACAACATGACAGCTTTGATATAATCAGTGTTTTGAGTCTACATCACAAAAGGTTGAGATTTGGTCTCTTGTATTCAAAACTCAGTTTAAACTTAGATTACACATAGCTGTACCTCTAAACACAACTGGTTGAACTGGATTTTATTTTGGGGAAGTCCAAGATTTTTTTTCTTAAGCCATAAATTATTTTCCTTCCAATTCGCAATGATGAACTGGCTTGTTTTGGTTCATAAAAAGCATCCATCTTCAAAAATATTGAAGGTAGAAGTAGAAAATGCAAATAGTTCAATATGATTTTATAAATGTAAATATGTGAGACTTACATGATAGGCAGCTTAGGTCCCTTAAGCAAAGCGCCGCAGAGGTTTTTGACGTAGCCGTAGTCAACATCACGGAAGTTGTGGCCAGCCTGCAGAGTGGAAATATGAATTAGTAAAACGTTCACAGGATCCTGGAGGAAAAACAAGAACAAACTCACCTTCCAGGTTGTATTGAGCTTATTGATGTAATTGATCATTTCACTGGACAGAGGATGGATGTGGGGTCTGGCCAGGCTCACAGACAAGCTGGCAGCCAGCGCCAGGAGAGTTGCACACAACATTCTGCCCAACACACAAGAAAAAAAATATTAAAAAAAAGGAAAAAAAATTTTCAAGGTTTTTACTCCATGACTAAAGTGTTTGCATTTTTTGGTGAAATTCCCATGAAAATGTTGCACCTGAATGCACAATGTTTCCCTCTTAGATGCACTCCTAAAGCTGCTAGACCAGCAAAATGTTACAGCAGATTAGACATTTCCACGCCTGACGGAGATACAAGTACAAGGATAAAGCAGCAACTGTTCTCAGTCAAGTTTCCTACAATGTTAACAAACCGCATCACTAAACATAATCGAAACCTAATGCAAGACGTGGAAAAAACAAACCAGGACACTGAGGGGTAAATTCAAGTCTAGGGCTGGGTGATGTGGACTTAATATTTTATTATGATATTTTGTGGTAATAATGTGATTAAAAGAAATAAAAACCGTCACAAATACAGCCCTTGAGGACACCACCTACTTAAAGGAATGTGATTTATAATCACCAAATTGCACAGGGTGGCTGCATTCAATCATATTTTTGAATCTCCTGATATTATTTTAACGCTCGTAAAACGAACAGTGGAGAAAATGGTACAATAATATTTCCAATAATACTGTCAGTTTTTGATTGATCATCATTAAATGAAATTTACTGAGACAATAAATATTACAAGAAAATATCTGTGATAAACAGTACTATAAATGCCCACCCCAACTCAATACTGTTTATTTTATGCAAATAGATCACAACTATTGTTTATTAAAAGGTAACTAGAAGATGAAGGAAGCCCAGCTAAAAATGATGAGCTTTGTGGTGCAAAATAAAGCAGACTTCTTTTATTTTGCTTTTTAAACACTGTTCCTTTGGGAAAGTCTCCTTCTCTCACCACAAACACCTGTTTGGACATGCATCCCTCCAGTAAGTTTTCAACCTAGAACTTCTTGAGAAATTAGTAATGAATCACATGATGGATGATCACGGGTTACTGTCACCAACAGAGAAGCAGAAAAAGTTTCCCCATTTAAAACCGGTGTAAGCACTAAACTCATATGGGAAGAACTAGTAGTCATCATAAAAAAAACCCCAGCATATTAATAAAGAATACTATAAATCTTATTTAGTAATTTGTTTTAAATAACAAATCTTGCATACAGGTGTACTTGCTTGCCTTTGACTCCTAATAAGGAATCTTCTCATTTATTTTAAGAAGAGGTTCAATTAAAAATACGTTTCCAGAGCGAATTAGGGGAAGTGAAACACCAGCTCTGCCCATCTGCATTTCTCACTTCTCGACAGCAATTAAAAGTTCACAGCTTGCTTTCAAAGCTCCAGGCAGTATGGCTGACAAAAAGCTGCTGAGTCACTGGACAATGCACAAACAACCCCCACTCAGTCACAAGCTGGATGCCAACTCTTAGGAGGTTAGAGAGCTGAGACGTTTTTGTTTTTTTTCCATTAAGAGGTTTAAGATGATGTCAAAACTTCATGAGTCAGCAGCAGCTCAGGCCCCAGAAATGACTGATGACCTTTCCATAAATCTTTCCAGTACAAGCGATAACCTCACACAGGGTCTCTCAAGCCCTCAATACACAGTAGGGGTTTTCAGTTGGATGCTGACTAAACGGAAAACCTAGCTAACCGATCTCAGTTTAGAGTAGGGCTTCAAATCATTTCATGATAAGCATTTCATAGCAGTCGACAGACAGTTATTGATTAGTTCTTTGTTTTAATCTTCTGAAATGCTGTCAAACTAGTGGAGTGACCTTTCCTCTTCTCCACTGTTTTCACTCTGAGCAGCTGTTTATGAGACACAGTGGCAAACCTTAAACTGCTGCTGTGCCAGTTACTCTAAAGGTTGTTGCTAGGTAACCAAAGAGTGATTGAGTTGCTGGGTAACCAAAAAATTAGATGATTCAACTTTTCTCAACTGGCTGAGAAGTTGGGCAGCTAAAGCCTTTCCTTTGCCTACATCCCCCAGAATGCTGTGCGGTTCTGAATCAGAGTTCAATGAATATTTCATCAGTTGTTCTATCTATTGATATTAGTCAGATGTCTATCGGAGACATTGATTTATTGTCCAGCCATAGCCTTATGTAGGGTCATCAGAGGCTTATGCATGTCAAACTTATTTATTTTATTTGTGAATTTTAGCACAGTAAAAAAACAGCCAAACTGAAAAATCAAAAACAGACCATGGCATGTTGATCTAAAGGGGATAAACTAAGTCTACTAGGAGTTTGTTTTTACAGTGAAGTCCAGCTGGTTCCTTCAACTGGGTCATTTAGGGCTGTACCAGCTTTTATGGTGATGAATAGGTGGAGTAAATTAATATTTTACAACATTCCCTTTGTGAGAGCAAACGAGAGATTGACAAAACACCACAGGCTCTGATTAGAAACTCACTGGTAAATAAAACCTGATAACAGAGGACAAGCAGGCATTGTGTAATCAACCAAACAAGTCCTTGCTTGTTTTAAACTTATGAATTTATTTTTTCCTGTTACAGTAAAGGTTTTCATTTTAAACTGACGGTTATTTAGCTGAAGTCTCTCAGGTGTTTTGATCCTCTTTTGTAACATTTAGATTTGACAAAAGCCATTTTGTCTGGGCCTTCTGATAAAAAACGGTTTCATTTTCCATTTCCTTTCTAACCGTCTTCAGTGTCACATTTCATAACCATATTGCTGCTGTGCTCCTTTGTGTGTGAAGGGAATGCAGTCCTTCTGCAACACTTTTCTTTCGTATGTTTATATATATATATATATATATATATATATATATCATCAGTATATATCAGGGCCCATGTTTGAACTAATTTGCACCACCTGCTTCATGTTTACCTCGAAGAGTACAACAAACATGTAACTGGGTTAAAAGCGTGCAAATCAAATCAAAAAATAAATAAATCAAAAGAAAGCATAGCCTGTCTTTATCGTGTCTTTTCACTCGATCTTTAATTTTAAAAACAAGAAGCGTAACTAAGTTAGCTGTGTAGTTTAGCCAGTATTTTTGTGAAATGTGGTTTATCTAACCACTTCATTTCCGTATCAACCTTTAACGACCCATTTCCTTAGAAGCTTCATTGTAAGAAAACAACAACCTACCTGTCGGTTACTGATGGGTGTTTGGAGTCTCTTTACTCCGCAGGTCGGCCCGGTTCGACCCTCCAGTCTCTGCCTGTTGTTTTACGCCTGGTCTGGTCTTATTTATTGCTGTGAACACGTGAATCGGTCACATGAACGCGGCTCATGTGACCCTGCTGACTAACTGTGGCTTTCCGCTCCTTCCTCTTTCATCTGAAAATCCTTGTTGTTGTCTTCCTCACTGATTTAATGGACATTAAACAATAATGTGAATTTTTATCTTGATAATGAAATAGAAATATGTAAAATTGACCAAAATCGGCTTTTCTCAATCTATCTGAACAGCTTCGATTTAACCACTAGAGGGCGCCAAAAATCAACCATCACTAGTTTTTGTCTGGTTATGAAAACCAGGCATAAACCTTCATAAACGTACAATTCTTTGCAAATGTTTTCACTATTCAAACTTTTTTTATACTTTGTTATAACCTCCAACTTTAAAGCAACATAAAGTAGCATGTAGCTGTGAAAGAGAGGAGGAAAATCATGGTGCCAAAATGTTTGATGTGTTCACTTCACTGTGCAACCAGCTGTAATTAAGAACTATTTGATGCCAGGAATACTTTTAGATACACGGAAATTGACAGCTCAGAATCGCAAGACATCATTAGTCATTCAGTACATAAAGAAGTAGAAAGAAGAAAGCCATGTAAGTTGCTTGCAAGCAGGACAGTGAACATGTGGAAGAAAGTCTCCTGGTCAGGTGAGACTAAATTTAAACCTAATTGGTCAATATGCAAAATTGCAGTCTCTGCTTGATTTAGCTTGATTTCCTGACAAGTGTCTCAAAGCAATAAAAAATAAACAAAATTTACATACTAGAACAAAATTGTTGGTATCCCTCTTTTAATGACCCACAATTGTTACTGAAATAACTTTAAATTAATGAAAGTAATAATAATAACACACAATTAATGAAGATTAACGAATAAAAATCAGACATCACTTTTGAAATATGGTTCAACAGAATCATTAAAAATAAATTAATGAAACGGTCCAGTCAAAAACGACATACCTTGCTTTAAAATTAAACACTTTTTTTTTTTAAAGTGTTAAATGCAATTTAAAGAACAACAATTTGAATTGTGCAAAGCTGATAAATACAGCAGTTTTCAGGTCACATTTGGGTCATTTTGTTGGATTTTTTATTATTGGTTAATAGGCCAGATGGTTACAAAGTTCATTGTTTTATTTTATTTTATTTTATTTTATCTAACTATGACTTTTATTCAATAGTCAACTCTCAGTAATAATCACTTCAAACCACAGAGAACATGCTGACTGTTTGTACACTTTCTCTTCCTTTTTATGAATCTGTCATCTGACTATCAGGCTTATGAAACTGACAAAGAACACAATGAACTCAGTTTAATTTTGTCAGAACAGCAGATACCAGTTTTTATACCACACCTGTGAAAACATGCAACTCAGAAACCATAAGACTGATTGCTGTGATGCCAGTAAAGAATTTGCCACTGATTATTGAGAAGAACGTGAACATTTATTTTTCTTCATGCCGTTTTTGGAATAAAAGTAAATTAAAAAGTTTAATAGTTTTCTATTCGAAATTGTCTTTAGTTTCCATCTTCTTGGTTGAATGTAAAATAATGTTATATCTAAATCGGCCAGATTTATTTTTGGTAGAATCACAACACATTTCTAGCACTGCTCAGAAAAATGATCAAGATAAATAGACAACATTAACAAAACATTAACATTAAAAATACGTAAGTTGCAGTTTGACAAAGTAATGAAAAAACACCAGAGTATTTGTACTAAATAATGAGTAAATAAAACAGTACATTTATTGGAAACTAACATTGTACTTTTCCCAGAACAAATAAATTCTAGGAAAACTAGTTTGATAGAAGAAAAGCCTCTCAGACTTTGAGCTCAAAGCGAGATGCCAGAGAGAACCAAACATTTATTTAAAAAATATTAGACAATTAATTTACTTTCACATAATGATCGCGGTGGAAGCCATTTGTTTGTTACTTGATTACATATATTTATCCTGTTAGATGTTTGTTGTGAGGTAATTAGTCCAAGTTTCTCGTTTATTGAACGTTCAGAAACCACAGCGGCTGTAAAGCGCCTCAGCGAAGGTAAACAAAGGTAAAATAATCTGAACAGGTGATCAACTCAAACCCACTCATACCTTTTTATTCTCTCTCTGTCATTTAAGCACACCTGTTGCCGTGGCAACCGCCTGAACTCCGCAAGCCGAGCAGATTTTGCGATTATTAATAAGCGCTCTCATGAACACAGTGGTGGTTGATTAGTTAATTTTAAACTCCTGCTCTGCTGGTTATTCTGGTAATGGAACCGAAACGCACAGAATTGCGCAACACCATGTTGAAACAATAACTACTGAGATAATTATTTTTGTTGGGTCATTAATTTGAACACTTTTGTTGATTTTTTTGTTGTTGTTTAGTAAAGTTCTGAACGTTTTGAGTCAGAGGAGGACGTGCTGCTCTCAGCGTCCTGGAGGTTTGTCACCTAAAGCTGAGATCGACGTACTGATCATCCCTGGTCTAACAAAGCTCCAACAGTTCAGAAACAATGTGAAATGGAAAAAAGCTACTTATTAACTGATTAAGTCGTGGTTTAGATTGTTCTTGAAAAACTAATCACTCACGATTAGTGGGTGAAACACGGCTGCACAGTGGACCCATTGATTTTTTTTTTACAGCAGACAGCCGCCCCCTCTCTTGCAGGTATTGCCTACCTGGGGCAAATCTTTACCCGCTTACTTTGACCCCTGCGTATTTCCCCCCGGGAAGGTTTTGTCTGCGCACACCTGCTGTTACGGAAAGTGGCAGAGGGACAAGGAACAGTGAACTTCCATATTTCAGTTCTTTAAAACTGTTTGACGCAAATGGAGTTAAATGTTATATTTCATTTAAATGGTTAAAAGTTAAAGATTTTCTCATTCTTTTTTTACAGAGGGAATGCCAGGATGAGGTTTGCTGGCCTGGTGGAAGACATGCCTCGATTTACAGCATCTTAAAAATGTTGGTGAATGAAAGATGATATAGAAGCAAAATGCGCCAGAAGTATGAGTAATTTAAGTGTGTGTGTGTGTGTGTGTGCGTGTTTTTGTGCATGCTTAGCTGAGAGAAGAGTGAAAATGCAGAGTAAAAGTGGTTAGTGCCCCCTGCTGGTGGGTAAAAGCTCACTGCTGTCTATTACCTGAAAAATATGCTGTGCTTGTGCCGAGATGTTTAGCTTAGTGCGGTTCCCTTACATTGTTTCATATTTTTGTCTATATTTTGCCATTTTTTGCTCACACCATGAAGGTTTAGTCTGTCTAAACATAGCAATATTCACATGTTGTGTTGAATTTCTGCACCTCGTCTAGTGTTTAAATGGAGCAGCTTAGACCAAACTGTTTCATTATATTAGGTTAAAATGCCACATGTACCGATTCAGGTTTGACCCTAAGATTACTGATGAAGATGATCAAAAGAAACAACTATTTATAATTTCTATCACTGCTTTGTGACAGACTAATTGTGTCGCTGTTGGTTCATCGTTTACGGCCATACCACCCTGCTAAGCAGGGTTGGGCCTGGTTAGTACTTGGATGGGAGACTGTGTCTGGGAATGGTCCATAACCCCCTAAACAAAATCCAGTATCCACAAAAAGCAGATCAGAAGAATAAATGGAGAAAATGAACACAAATAATCTGAGTGTTAAGTAATTTGACAACGACCTGTGAATACAAAACCGGATAGGGTCTTGGACCTTCTCCTTGTTATATGTATATATATATACACACATACATACAGTATATATATGCATAAAAAACAAGGAGAAGGTCAAAGCAGAGGACAAAAGAAAGGGTTTTCTTTTCTGTCAGACTCCTTTCAGTTCTTGCTCCATTTAGTTTTTGTTGAGTTGTGTTTGTTGTGAATTTTAGTCACTTCTTTGTATGGTTTTTGCTTTCTGTTCACCCTCAGTGGTTTCCATCAGTAAGTGGAACAACCTGTTTTCATTCCAACATTCATCCTTTCCAGTTTATAAGGCTAGTTTGTCATGTTTGTCTGACTCTTCTGTTTACATCGTGAAGGCTCTTTCTCCTGACTGTGTTCAGTGAGCAGAGACATTCACTGGGGTTTCATTCCATTCACATAGTTTGACAATCTACTTGGCTACAAAACAGACTGCAAGCATAGTCATCATCTTTCACCATGACATCCAACTGTATGACTTCCGTCACCTACGAGACACTTTAGAGAGGATCTACCTGAACACAAGAGAGACGCTCTGCTGTTATCCTCTCCCATCATATTCCCAGACATCATCGAAAAGACGAAAAAAGTTTCTCCAGCATCAAATGTGGGTTTACTGCTCTAAAACAAAACCTTCTTGTCAATAGTAGATTTCAAGTGAACATGACTTAATTTGTTTTTAGATCACAACAGCAGTGAAGTATTGAGGATGTTTACAAAATGTTGCTTGGTCTTATCTTAGTGAATTTATAAAGAATCAATTAAAGGAAAAATAACAGATTTATTAAATGAATTATGCATAAAAAGAAAACTTGGTAGCAAAGCAATTATTTCTATCAGCTAATAAAGTAAGACAGCTACTTTCTCTCTGTATGAGTTTCTCCCGGTTGAATTTTACATTCATGTTGGTTAGTTTTCCATCCAAACTCTACAATATTGAGCTCTGAAAGCTTTTAACCTCTCTGATAAAAAAAAAAGTTTTAATATTAAAACAAAGAAAATGAAACATGTTTATTCCACATCTATAACATCAAGTCATTTTGTTTTTTCAAAACTAAACATTTAGAATCAGATAGGTACTGGACCCAGAATAAATAAAAAAAGTGTTTATTGAGGAAGATTTTTTTTTGTATACAACAACAAAGTATAGAGGATGTTGTTGATTATAAAATTTTGCTGAGCTAACCAAGCTATAGAATCAAATAAAAAGAACAGGTTTATCAAATGAATTGTGATTAAAAAGAAAACATGGCAACAATGCAGTAATTTCTGTGAGCTAAGAAAATAAGGAAGAAAACAACAGAGGCACCAAAAGGAGCAGCAGGATGGGACTGGCACTGCTGGTGCTGCTGGTGCTGCTGGTGCTGTTGGTGCTGCTGGTGCTGCTGGCACTGCTGGTGCTGTTGTGGCTGCTGGCACTGCTGGTGCTGCTGGTGCTGCTGGTGCTGTTGGTGCTGCTGGTGCTGTTGGTGCTGCTGGTGCTGTTGTGGCTGCTAGGGCTGTTGTGGCTGCTAGGGCTGTTGTGGCTGCTGGCACTGCTGGTGCTGTTGGTGCTGCTGGTGCTGCTGGTGCTGTTGGTGCTGCTGGTGCTGTTGGTGCTGCTGGTGCTGCTGGTGCTGCTGGGGCTGCTGGTGCTGCTGGTGCTGCTGGGGCTGCTGGCGCTGTTGGTGCTGCTGGTGCTGTTGTGGCTGCTAGGGCTGTTGTGGTTGCTGGCACTGCTGGTGCTGCTGGGGCTGCTGGCACTGCTGGTGCTGCTGGTGCTGTTGGTGCTGCTGGTGCTGCTGGCACTGCTGGTGCTGCTGGTGCTGCTGGGGCTGCTAGGGCTGTTGTGGTTGCTGGCACTGCTGGTGCTGCTGGTGCTGCTGGTGCTGCTGGGGCTGCTGGTGCTGCTGGCACTGCTGGTGCTGCTGGTGCTGTTGGTGCTGCTGGTGCTGCTGGTGCTGCTGGCACTGCTGGTGCTGCTGGTGCTGCTGGGGCTGCTGGTGCTGCTGGGGCTCCTGGCGCTGTTGGTGCTGCTGGTGCTGTTGTGGCTGCTAGGGCTGTTGTGGCTGCTGGCACTGCTGGTGCTGCTGGGGCTGCTGGTGCTGCTGGGGCTGCTGGCGCCATTGCAGTAGTTGCCCTGGCAACAGCTAATCTTTTCTCCAGAGAACTGATTCACCAGTGAAGCTGACTTATTTGAGCACACCAACTCAGAGGCACATCCCATCCTCATGTTTGCTCCATCTGCATTTCCTGTGAAAATGAAAATAAAGTTATGATTCATAAACATGTTTGGATCTGGTCTTAACATTCTTCTGATGATAAATATGAAGCATGTAAACATGTTGGCCTTTTACCTGTTACTTTAATGCAGTAGGTTTCATCCCCTACACAGTCAAGGGTTTTCATGCAGTTTTCTCCTTCACAGCTGAAGCACTTTTTTCCATTTGGAGGGAGGTTGTAGTCTAAGATACAGAGATAGTTATTCCACTGAAAAGATATGCAGAATTATTATAATTTTTTTCTTAAAAGCTTTCATCTTTTCTCCTAAAACATGTATATGAAGCTGGAATCACAAAACTAAGTGTATTCTATTTTTTAATACAAATCTCTAATGGGTTTTAAAAGTTTGTGAGCATTGTAAATTCAAATTGTGCAAAATATTGAAAAAATACCATCAATGAATTAATTACCAGGTTTTGTGTAGTCAATCTTGGAGTTGCAGAGGTCTCCACTGCAGCAGCTGCTCTTTTGTACAGTTCTGTAATCTCCAAAGTTGACTGAGTAGTTAAGACACAGTTCAGACTTAAAGCAACCTTTGGAGTTGTGCTCAGAAACCATTACATTACCTGTAATTAAAGAACACAAATTTTAAAGTGATGAGGCCCCAAACTAAATGTCATCAACTGGAAAAGTCACAAATACGTACCTTTAACTGTGACAAGCGATGCTACTAAACAACTATCGTACTGTGAGGAACAGTTGGTTGTTTCCCCAGAGCAATTTACAAAGGGGCCAGGTTTACATTCACATTTCAGGTTGTCACCTATTTCAAACAAAGAGAAAATGAACTTTTATTGTCAACAAAGTATGAAGGAAACAGTTATATTACATTTTTTCTGAATGCCAAAATCCTCTTCCTAACCAAGACAAAATGGCTGAATCACATCAGCACAAAATACAGAGTGGAAGGAAAAGTTTGAAAGGCTTAATAAGAAAAGCAGAAATTATATTATTAATGTAGTCTTTAATGGGAGGAAATCTAAGTTTAATGAAATCACACTAAATAATAAAATGTTAGAATATTATAAACCGTAATCAGAAACTTACCTTCCGGTAGA
>CAEFZX010022003.1:0-20079 GCA_903066825.1 Alfaro cultratus | reverse complement strand
AAAGTACAGATACACGAAAATTGTACTTAAGTACAGTAACGAAGTATTTGTACTTCGTTACTTCACAACACTGCCATAAACATTACACCTTGAGATGTTTTAAGTGCCTTAAAAAGCTTAAATCAGCTATTTAAAACCTAAAAAGCTGATAAATTTAGCTACGAACTTAGTAGCTAGCTAGTTAGTCTATCTAGATTATTAGTTTGGCAATTTAGTAAGCTAGTTACTTGCTAATTAGCCTACCAACTGGCTTGTAAGCTATTTACTATCTTAGTAGCTTGCTACTAACTGAATAGTAAGCAGCTAACTAGCTTACTAGTCAGCCTAACTAGTAAGCTAGTCAGATTAAGCTAGACTTCCATTTCTCCTTTAAAAAGCTCACTTAAAAAAATCAGAACTACTCCTTCAACTATGATGTGGGGAAAATAATGAACGAATGTCCAGGTTTTGCTGCCAGTAAAAAAGCTGCTAAACTATGTAAGAGCTAAAAAGTCAGGCTAACATAGCTAATACATTTAGCTTGTTACACCGATTTCCTCAGAAATGTAGCCAAAAAGATAGCCCAGGATTTTTACTTTTAGTAGAACAAGTCAAATTAACGACTGTGTAATGATTTTGCATTTTTTCTGTAAGCCAATAAAATATTTTGTGTGCTCACTGTTCAACGCTAACGTCATAATTACTTCCTACCACTAGAGGGCCCTGGAGCGACCTGCAGCGGTGGCTGTGAGGAGATGACAGGCTTGGTTTCAGAAGTGTTTAGAATGTCTGCACAACATGCCCAGTATCACACACTGACACACACATCTCTAGGATAGTGGATTTTAAATGTCACAGGTCTGTGTGTGTGTGTGCGTGTGTGGGTGGGTGGCAGAGCCTCCTGCAGGCCACAACGCTGAGTCACAGAAAATGACCAGATGGTGTTGGAGGAAGAAGCGAGAGGGAAACCGAAATGACAAACAGGGGAGAAGGGAAAGAGAGAAGACAAGGTAAATGCTTCAGAGGGAAAGAGAGAGGAGGGAGAGGGAGAAAGATGGAGCAGAGAAACGACTGAGAGAAGGAGGAGGTGTTCTGGGGGAAGGTGGAGGGCTGTAGCTAGAATTCCTCCAGCCGTGACTGCTCTCTGCATTTTAAACACCTTCCCTTCTGTCGCTGACAGACCGGGCTCTGCAGGACGGACCAATTAGCATCGCTCACTCACTGGCACACACACGCACACACGCACACACACACACACACACACACACAGAATGAGCAAATAAATCCTGCCTGTGAATATTTACGTTTTTCTGGTGGACAAAAGCAAAGAGCTGGCCAGATTTGGACAGCAAAAGAGCATCCATGATGTGAAAGCAAAGCAACACATGAGATTTATATCCACACTCAACTCGGTGAACCTACAAGCTGAGGACAGGCTGAGTCCGTTCAGAACAGAGAGAGGGCGTCCACCCTCAGGATGTCTGGCACAAAAGCACAAAACGATACGGACTGGACAGATTTTATCCATATATCGCTTTAAGTTGTTGTGCTGTAGGAAGTAAACAGTGTCAAGTGGTCAACTTGGTAAAAAAAAAAAGCCCAATGTTTTTTGCCATAAAAGTGATATTTTTGCCTAAAACATATTTTAGAAAGAAAGAAGTTGTGTGGGGTTCTTTTTCGTTTGTTTTTTTTTTTTAGCCAAAATCACATTCAGGTCATTATTTTAAACAGGTGACCAAATAAATATGAGAAATAAAAAGCTCCTGACGTCGTTATCAGTTTAATGATAATCAGGTTGCCTACCAGTAAGATTTATGCCCCAATTTTAAAAACATATTCATACATTTTTACCAAATATAATGCCGCTTTTCCAAAGATTACCTCACACAGTGGAAACTGGGGATGAAACTGACTGACATAAGTTGTTTATTTTTCTTGATTAAACTTTAGATTGGTGACCTCTGCTTTACTTTCATTACAAATCACTTTAATTGATCTTTTCTGTTTGGCGAAGTGGCTTTGCACAGTGTTTCATTATATTGTTGAAATATTCAGTCAGATCACAATGTCATCTGCAAACTCGTAATCCATGGAGAGTCCTGCCTAATCCCATCAGTTAGCCTGGCTATTAATACTAATAAACACATGGTAATTAAAGGTCAAAGTGCCATTACTCTTTAATGGTGTAAAACCACGAGTCTTTTAGTTATTAACTGGACGGTATGTGTGTTTTACGTGTTGACTTGGTGGCTTAGTGGTTTTCGCAGGTATGAGGGACCAACCATCTGTGACTAGCTAACATTCACAAATACTTGAGACTCCCTCGAACGACGCCTATAACTGCTTAAATTTTAATAGTCCACCAAATATACCTTAAAATGCATTAATACGCTCAGTGGAAGCAGAAGCTAACATCCATGGTCATTATTATATCTGCCCAGCCAATCAGTACATAGGTATTTCATCTTCCAAAGCTACAATGTTCCTTTGAACATTTTAGATATGCTCTACAGGAAAGTACGCAAATAGGTGCGTTTTTCATGAATAAATCAAAGTTACACTCCACAGAACAATTCGCAAATGGAACCGTAAATAGGCAGGGTTACACTGTGCAGAGAAATAAACTGAACTATCTGTGTAATGTTGTCCAACTACATTTATTCATTCCTGTAATTCAATATCCACATATTTACATATGTGGAATTATATTAATATTTTTAGAGCAAGGTCTCCATTAGACGTTCCAGTTCACATCCTGGAATTAGGATACGATCAAACTATGTACAAAAGTCAAGTAAGTAAGATTTGTTTATATTATGTTATTTAAACACACGTTAAATAATTAAGTAATAAGTTACATTAATTATGTAAAGCAACCAGTTTATTCACTTGACTTAACAAATTTCATCAATAATTCTCTCACAACACTTACTTTACAAAATGGAGCAGGAAGAAGAGAAAGTCATATATGAACTTGTCCTATTCTCAACCATTGCAACATCAATTTTAATGACTTTATACATTAAACACAAGCTGCTAACAATATATCATTCTCCTCATTATTAACTCAGAAGTACATAAGATGGAATATGTTTCTTATGTTTTGGTATTAAATCTGCATTCTGACGTCCAAGCTGCACCGTCGCTACAGTGAAGCAGTGCTGCTATCAGTTTCCACGTGGCTGTTAGCATTGTGGGAGAGGAGAAAAGGTGGAGCTAAATAAATAAATCAAACAGCGCAGGCTAAGTGAGAATGACAGGATTCGAAAACTAATGGAGACAGAATCCAGCGCTTATGCGTCTGAGGATGTGTGTGATCACAGCCTTGTACCGTAGTCATGCTAAATGGGCTGATTGACAGAAGCAGCGGGGTGAGGCGGCGCCGTCTGTTCCCATCCCCTCTAATTACAATCAAGGAAAACTAAAAGTGGCACGACTCATCTCCGTGTTGCAGCGTTGAACATCGAGGCAGCACAACCACCACAAAAATGCTGGAGTTTATATGCTAAGCAACTGGGGGAAAAGTTGCTTCAGCAAACTCAGTTATCTGCAGCTGCTTTGTTACTGTACAGAGCGGGAAAAATCAGAACTAGTAAATTACACAAAAACAGATTTAATGAGACAACCAGACGTCTATGGGGTTCCATATGTAAAGTTACTAAATCAAAAATTAACAGTCATAATCTGTCTTATTTAGCCTTTCACGTTTAGCTAGCTAAACACTGCGCTAGCTTGGACCTATATGTTTATCTAGCTAATATTATACTAGCTTAAACCTAAATATTTAGCTAGTAGCTAAGTATTTGGATCTCAATATTTAGCTAGGAGTTAAATATTTTGGTCCAGACTAAATATTTAGTCATACAAATGGTGGTAGTGGAATATCAAAATAAAAGCTTGGTTTTGTGGACCTCTATATAAACTCCACTGCTGGTGGGATTGAATTGTCGCTCCATCGTTCCACACTAATCACTGGGAGCAATAACAATAAGGCAACGAATATCAGATGAAAAGATGCAACAGAACAGGGTGAACAGTAAATAAATAAAATGATGAGGAAGAAGACGACAGGAAGTGGTGGGAGGTGTAATGTCTTCCTCTGACCAACTTACACTTTGATTACCAAAGAAGTCTGTTATGCCCACTTTTCTTTTTTTATAAGACACACTGCCACCTGGATGCACCTAATAACCAAACACCAACCTGAGAGCGCAAAAGCTCAGGTTGAGACCGACTCTTAAAGATAAGTACATCTTAACTGGACGAAAAGGCAGGAGAAATAAAAATAAAAAGCCTTTCATTCTGCAGAGGCTTCCAGAAATCTGATGAGAAGTCCAGATGTTTTGGCTTTCAGTTTTAGTGCTGGAGCTTGTGCGAGTGTGAGTTGGTGTCAAAGACTTAAGGGACGGCGTGGAATGAATTAAATGAGCATTAACCCCAATTTCTCCGCCAAAGCTGAGGTCAGTTCAACTGTTAGAGCTATTCTACCTTCAGCACACACTCTTCCTTCCATTCCCACCTCTGATGTTACCCATTCCCCAGCTCCCTGCCTTAATCGGATTTTGTTCGGGAGACCCAAAGCCAAGACTTGGCCCTGAGGGTCGTTGCTCTGATATGGGCGTTTTTAGAGCCGTCCAGATGTTCTCACTTTCCCTGGGGTTAGATCTCACATCAGTCCAAGGACAGCTTTTCCCCCCATGAACATATTTCTTGTTTATTAAACTTGAAGAAAGAGAAGGAGCAAAGTCCTGTTCCGTCAGTCTGAGTCATTTATCGGTCTCCAGTTAGCCCTCTTTCCCCTCGGGTCAGTAATCATACGAGAGTCTCTGTTGAGGTCTGGCTCGGTCTTCTCCCTAAGTGCTGCCGGCTTGTGACTGGGTGGAGCGTTCAGTCTGCAGTCTGCAGCTCAGACTGCAGACTGAACGCTTCTTTGGTCAAAGCGCGAGTCTGACCTCTTAGGAGCACAGCGATAAATATCACACACATACACACTCAGAGATCCGCCGTACCACTGATCATTTCACATTGGTTAAATAAAAAGATCAATCCTAAGTGAATTTGCTGCTTCCAGAAAGGTCTACGGCAGCTAGCTAGCTCTGCTTTGGTTCCTCATGGCAGGATTCAGTGCAGGTTAACGCCATTGTGTGTAAAATGTTAAGAAGAATAAACTACGTAGGGTTGTTTTTATATGTTGGTATTATACTGAGTACACAACAGAGGACAGGGTTTCTTCTAGGATTTTTTCTAAAAGGGCCAATATTATGTGTTTTCCAGGCACATAGTCCCATTTTATATACAAAAAAATGAGGTAACTAAGTTGCTATAAAAATGCTGTATGTGTCAAATATAATTTAAAAGAAATCTGACTTTGTAATTTAATACCTTGAAACTGGGTCTCTGTCTCTTTAAGCTCTGGCTCTTTCTGAAACTCCACCTTCAGGAAGTCATCACAACATGGCTCCTCTATTAACCCAACATTTTTACCAGCGTTTCACTGAGAAGTAGCTCCTATAATGAGCCCAGTAGAGCCGCAGTTCCACCAGGTGTTTGCTAATTGCTGCTGGCTAGTCTGAAGGAGCTGAGCGGGGGAGGGCTGCTCTGTGAGGCAGAAGCTCAGAAGCTTGGAAACTAAAGCGCTAAGGAGGAGCTTCGACCCTGAAGGCGAAGCTAGTCCAATGAGTCGTTTTGCACAGCTGAATGGTTGCCATGGAGATTAAAGGATTTCTAAAACATGCATGAAAGAATCAAAGCAACACTCCAGGTGTGTTTTTGAGGAGGGAATAACATTAAACACTATGTAAAGCTCAAAAAGTTGATTTTACATAATACTGCCCCTTTAAACCATGGTGGTGGGTTGTCTGTGGGCTGAGACGATGCTGCCGATTAAATACCAAGGAGCCTTCAAAACATAAAGAAACATAACCTATACCTACCATTCAAATACAACATACATTAATATCAGGGTCGTTTTCTCAGACCTGAACTAAAAATGGATTCAACTTAACCTTCCATTATTTTTCTCTCCCTCTCCTTCGAACTGCCGTCTCCAGTTAGAGCAGCGCAGCGCACAGTAACCAGCTTCACGCAGGAGGTATCGGTGTTGGCTTTTCAAAATAAGGTCAATTTTAACATTTTATATTTCAATTCACTTCAAACTATCATTATGCCTAGCATAAGGGTGCGCCATGATCAATTACAGTAGAGGAAACCTTGGCGGATCCCCGGTAATTCGTAGATGCGAAGGACCAAAACCACTGGTGAATAACTAAAGTCAGGAAATACAGAAAATCCCCTCTAAATGCACTGACAGCTGTCTATTGTAATACTTCAGACACCAAATATACCTTAATATGCATTAATACGCACAGAGGAAACGGTCTTGGCAATACCACCGAAGCTAATATCCAATGCCCTACATCCAATCAGCACAGAGGAAAATGAAGAGTGTTCCTGGATGAGAACTCTTTTTTTCCAGTGACCTTAATCCTCTTCCATCAACAACGATACATCGCCTCTATTAGCTGTGAACAAAGCGTATCACAGCCTCTACTAGTAAACAGGAATCTCTGATCACCCCGTCAACGAGAGCAACTGCAGACCTTCGGTTCACCTTCAGATTCCTGTTTCCTCTCACAGTTTGCTGATGCTGCAGATGAGCCGCGGCTCTAAAAACAAGGAAGGAGTGAAAAACGTGGAACTGGGAGAAAGAAAAACAGATTACGGCTTCGTCCAAATGAGGCTTTTATTGCTCGAGGAACAGCCTGAGAGTGAAGGGCTTCGCAGCGGGGAACTTTTATTTCTTCTTCTCCTTCCCACCGAAGACATGCTTTGTAGTCTCTGATGTGGACACGGAGCAATTTTGCCATCAGAAAACATTAAACCCAATAAAGTTTATTTAGCTGGGCTCGCTCCACGTTGCCGCGAAGAGTCACGCAAACAGCCGAATGTCTCCTGGCTGACAGCGACTTTACCTGGCTGTGTGTTTAACGCACTCGCTTATTCGTTTACTCGGCATGCGGCGGCCCGGAAAACATCGATACGAGACAAATAAAGACGCACAACTGACGATGGAAAAAATAAATAAATTAAAAAAACCAAGAATCTCAATACAATAAAATCTCCGGTTCATCTCAGAAACGTCGACTAACCACGCGAGATCGCTCTATAAATGGAATCGCTGTTGCGTGAAGACGTTTAATCAGAGAGCAGGACGCAACTTCTCGTTGTATTCAAGAATGAAGATGGTGGAGGGGAGGAGAGATCTAGGGAGCATCAGGTCAGGAGGCGATAAGGTTTCCCCTCATGCACACAAAGCCTCCAACGCTCACGCAGAGAGGCTCTTTATGAAGCAGGAAGGTGCTGTTCTGTTGCTGCATTGTGCTGCTAATCTAGTAATTTGTCAGCCGGTGTGAGACATTTTATTGTGACCCAATCAAAGAGACGGCAGGATAGAGAAAAAAAACATCATGTCATCAAAACCCTGCAGACGAGCTTCTTTGGTGAAAGATAAAACTGATATTTATGGAGGTGTAGTGTTGTATGTGTTGAATTTGAAAGGATTTCTGCATATTTTTATTAATATCTGTTTGTGTAAAAAAAGAAAAAGTTATTTTTGTGTTTCTCTTGAACTTGAGCTTCGTTTCCGTTACAAATCTGGGCAAAACTTTCTCGATATTACATTAATGTTGCAAAAGCACAATTTCGCAGTTGTGGTGTTTCCATTAGATAAGAAACGCGATCAAAATCACAGGTGAATAAGTTTGTTAACTTGATAAGTCATTAAAAAACGTGCCATCATCCGCCAACTACTTCCTGTCGTCTTCTTCTTCGTGGTTTGCGCCAGCAGCATCTGGTTGTCGACTGAGTAATGTTAAAAAAGGCATTTCCATTACAGTGAACTAATTTTGAGAAAGTAAAAAAAATAAAAGTACCTCATCCTACCACCAAAACGAGTTTTTTCTGAATTGCAAATTTGTTGTCGATGAGAAATTGCGCGATTATACGGTCAACAAAAACACAGCTAGTGATTCCTCTGGTGGTCACACCATGATGTTAAAATATTCCTCTCTTTCTCAAGTAAATACACCCAAATATTTCATGATTTACCAAGCTTCCTGTATGTATATTCAATATGTTTCAACTGTTGGCTTGCCAGGCAAAACAATGTGATGATGATGTCACGACTTTGTACGTTTCGACGTGGATATTTGAGGAATTCGGAGGTGATTCTGTGGATTTACCGCATTTTAGGGCAACATGCTACTTCTTGATGCGGCACCATGGGAAAAACAAAAGAAATCAGAAAAGATATCAGGAAAATAGTTGTGGACCTCAACAAGTGTGGTTCCCTCTTGGGTACGATACGTGCAACATCCATTGGTTCAAACAGCTCAAGCAAAAATGTCCAGTCCTCATAGTCTTTAGGATGGGGATGGGTTTTGTGGACACTCTGCTGTCAATCAACAACTGCAGCCAGTGTAAAATGGACGCCAGTCACAACACGGACCAGACGGAATTCATCTCCACATCAAATCCACATTCACCTGTGGAGTTCCTCAGGGGTGAGTCCTCGGTCCCATCCTCTTCATCCTTTACCTCCTTCCTCTGGGTCAGGTCATCAGTCGTTATGGTTTTTTCCTTTCACTACCATGCCGATGATGCATAGCTTTATGTGAATGTCACTTTCATCACCACTTCTTATAAGAGATCAAGGTGTGGATGAAGCATAACCAGACCAGACACTCGCAATTTTACCGTTAATGGAAAACACAACTAGTGAAGCTAAAAGTGGCTGAAATCCTTCAGTAGCTCATCCAGGAGGTGTTTCTAGTTCACAGTGAAGCCCTCTTCCACTTTGTAAGCATGGTTTTTGTTCTTTTTTGCATGACCACACTCACGGATCTGACAGTGCCGTTTCCGCCGGCGGCCGTAATGCACCGAGCCGGAGTGGAGGACAAACTCAAACCCCACGTCTCCCACACAGAGACACAAAAGTCAAGCACGCTCTCACACATGTTATCTGAGGTGGCAGAAGAGACACCAGTGCATGTTCAGGTCACCTCAAGGTTGAACCAAACGACTGTAAATTATTCACAAACACACACAGACACACCTCTCCCCCCCTGACACTGCAGAGAGAATAGGAAACACATTTCAGACTGCTGGACATTTAACCAACAGAAGACTCAAATCAGGTGGAACAGGAAAAGGAGGCCGAAAGGGTTTGAGAAAAGCTTCCAGGCACAATAATGTTCCACAAAACATAAAGGACACAACACATAAAACAGAAAAAGAAACATCCGCATGTCAACAGAATCACTCGCCTGCATGACTGACCAATCCCCTGAAATCCTTACAGCAAGGAACTCCTCCTTCAGAGCTGCTGCGGCATCGCCGGCACAGACCCGACCTGGAACTTTCCGTTTCGTAAAGCCCACAGCATAAAAAAAAAAAGAAAAGAGAAACGAGCGAGCCGGCCAGCATCGATCTGCTTCTCCTCAGGTTTTATAGTAGAGGGCATGTCAGATTTTCCTGCAGTCGGATGGCAGGCAGCGGCCGGTCTAGACATGAAATCACCAACCGCAGGCGGAGGCAGGGTGGAGGTGAATGTTCCCTGCAGCACCAGGTTGTTCAAGTACGAGAGCAGAGACACATCAGTGCTTTAGGGACACTATTGGTTCTTGAAAAAAAAAAAAATACACTTTATGTGTATTCAGGGGCGCTGCCAGGAATCTTGGGCCCTCTGACAAAAAATTAAATTGGGCCCCCCATGCAGCTGCTGTTACAATTTTTTTAGTCTATCTGAATCATCAAAAGCGTCACAATTTTAAAGTCTTGCTTTCTTTGGTCCAAAACTGATAACTAGCACAATATTTACTACTCATGAATTTTACATCCAACAGTCTGCATACAGTTTGCAAGCAGGTTGCTTAAATTTTTTCTATTAGTTTTAGATACTGAAATGTCTCTCCCCACCAGCAACAATCATAAGCAACATGCAAAATACACATAAAGCAATCCAGAGTTTTCAAGAAATGCTATATAGTTGCATTTTATTCAAGCTGCAGTATATAACTTTAATAAAAATTATTTTTTCTCCATATTTGTTAAAGCTGTCATCATGTTGTGCCAGTTTGTTATGAGACAAATAATCTGTGAAAACAATCAATCTCCTCCACCTCCTCCACTTGAACTACTATTGCTAGCTAAAGTAATGCAACGTTCCGACCAAAACAGTCAATCAGAACCAGGAGGAGGGTCTTAGTGCTGTCAGTCAACCTCATCCACTCACTGCTAAATGTGCTAATGGTGGAAAAACAACTTATCATTACAGAAATTTTTTTTATCTGCTGTCATTGGTAGCTATGCTAACTAGATTAAGCATTTACAACAGGCTATGCAAGCTGCAGCATAGGGATGAGCAGCCACATGAGATGGTGATTGACAGCACTAAAACTTTCCATTAGTTCTTTCTAGATAGTACTGGGAGAAGGCAGAGGAAATAGATTTTTCACAGATTATCTCTCATACCATACCGTCACAACATAATGTCAGTTTTAACAAATATGTAAAAAAAAAATATATATATATATATATATATTTTATAAACGTTACATTTTGGAGCTTTAATTTCACTCAGGAGAGGACGGGTCAGGAGGGACGAGGGTTAGAGCTGCTGCTGACTGACCCCTCTGTTATGTGGTAAAAGCTACAGGGACAAGTTAAATATATCAATATGTTGGTAATTTCTTTCCTTAATCATTAAATGTTAGTGAAAAGGAGGCAAACAGTCTGTAGCTAAGCTCTAACTATGCTAAATGGTTGATAATCTCACATAGTCTGCCCACCTCTCGGAGAAAAACTGGGTTACAAATTGACACTCTTACCTTTTTCTCTCTCTGTCTCTCTATTTTTTGAAAACCTACTTTATTATTTTTCTTAGCTGAACAGTAACCGCCACAGTCTTCAGGAACGAACCATTTCCCGTTCCAACCACAAACATGAATATATTTCACTGGAAATTAATGTGAAAGACCAACACAAAGTGGTGTGCCATAGTGAAGTAGGAAGAAAATGTTACATGATGTAGACGTGCGTGAGTGGGCTAGCGACGCGAGAAAGTAAAAAAAAAAAAACGTCCAACTTTTGCCGTTATGGTGTTTCATGTTAAAGTTAAATAGGTGCTGAGATACTACAGCGCCACCAAGAGGAGCAAATCAAAGTAGAGCTGCAGTGAGAGGTTGTCTTGTTTGATTGATTAACAAGAAGCTTCCATTGCGCCATCAGTGCAGCCACATAGTCAAAAAACTAGCTTAAGCTAAATCTGGCGTCTTTTATTTGTGTCTTTTTGCACATTCTCTCTATTAAATATCCTAATAAACAACAAACGAGACATAAAACAACAATGGCGACCGATTTAGTTGACAGTTTCTGAACTGCTGTCGTCCAAGAAGTGAGATGATTGGTCAATGGTTTCACTCATATTCTGTGAGTCTAGCTGTTTAAATAAAACACGGAAACTGTAGAAAGCAACACAAAAATATGTGTAGCTGAAAACAACACATTTGGTTTAAGTGTTGGCACATTTTACCCTCCACACATTGTAAGGAGTAGCTTTGTTTATTAAGTTTAAATTGATGTTGGGAAATGTTTGTGTACAGTTCTGTACCATTCAGCCTAATTTAGCTGGCTTTGAGTGACAATCAATGGAGAAATGTAATCTCTGAGTGAAACATTGTCAATATCACAATAACACTGTTGCGTAGAATATGGTATCCGTTCAGAATCCAACCCGGTTGTGTCTCATTTAATCCAGAATACTACACAGCCTTTTCCTGCCTCGCCTCCAAACGTGTTTTTCTCACTTCTGTTTCCAAGCCTCTCTCTCCTTTTTCTCCTTCTTTTTTCACCTTCCTCTCTACCAGTCACCGTGATGAAGTGGCCAGTGAGTAGCCGTCTCTGCCGGTAATCACCACGGTAACTCATGGTAGCGCCGCGCCACTGGCAACATGCCATCCATCACCGCCTTCGCTGCTGCTGCAAAGTGATATATCAAGATGTAAATTCTGGCTCCACTGCTGCTGCTGCTCCTCGTCCTCCAGGGCCCGGGCGAGAGGAGAGGAGAGGAGAGGAGAGGAAAGGAGAGGAGAGGAGAGGAGAGGAGAGGAGGAAGGAGACGATAGCAGGGAGGAAGGGCGGCGGGGTGAGAGAGAGGGAATTCTGAGAACTGAAGGGCAAATGAGGAAGGAGAGATTTAAAGAATGGTTACAAATGAGAAGAACAGCTTCAAACAGCAGGGAAAGGGTGGAGAAGACAGTGAAAACATTGAAATAACAGAGAACAGGGGCGTGCCGTGGTGGCGTAGGGGATAGCACGACCCACATTTGGAGGCCTTGAGTCCTCGACGCGGCCGTTGCGGGTTCGACTCCCGGACCCGGCGGCATTTGCCGCATGTCTTCCCCACTCTCCTTACCCCATTCCTGTCAGCCTACTGTCAAATAAGGGACACTAGAGCCCACAAAAAAGCCCCCTGGTGGGGAAAAAAAAAAAAGAAATAACAGAGAACAGGAAAAATTAAAGAAGACAGCAAAATGAGGAAAATGCAATTTCGTGTTCCAGAATGAAAAGAAGTAAAATATGTCAGGAGAGAAGAAAAGTTTATTTCAGTAAGTCTCATTCTGCATGTTCAAACTTAAAGAACAGATTAGAGCTATCTAGCTAAATAGACTGCTATTATCTAGCTAGCCATACGTCCCTAGCTAGACAGCTACATAGCTATCTAGCTAGATAGATAGATACCTGACAGATAGCTATCAGCATTTAGCTAGCTGGCCAGGTAGATAGCTATGCTATTTGTCTAGCTAGATAGCTAACTTGCTAGCTAGCAAGGTAGCGCTAATCTGTTCTTAAAGTTTGTTTTCTTTGTCCATGTTGCCCAGCTCTAACTGTGACTCTTTAAAAATGCACCCAGCCAATAGCTGTATTGTTTTAGCTACATAGCTATCTAGATACAGGTAAGATGTCAGCAGCTAGCTAGCTATTTAGCTCTCTTCAGACCTTTTTTATGCTATTTATCCAAGGTAAATCCTTTTATTCAGGATGTTAACACTAAAGTTTTGGTAATTTGTCTGTTTTACTGCACAAGAAAGCAAAATTGTGAATAATTAATTTTTACGAAATGTAACCTGAATTGTCTGTACTTATTGTTGTTGTTGCTCAAATCAAGACGGCTAAAATTAACTTCCACAAAAGCAATCTTAGACAACCCAGGTGCTAAATTCATACAGCCAGAGAGCATTTTCTCCTGCAAGCATAATGAAATATGCATTGAGTTTAAGAGTTTTAGCCATTCCTCAAGGTGTGTTTTTAAAAAGGCTCGAAAGTTTTCTTTTTTTTAATGATGGCCTGGCTCTAGAGCTAATGAGTCAGCAGATTGAGAAGACAAAAAAAAAAAAAAAAAAACAGGTTTGAAAATGGAAACTCTCGGACATTCCTGATAAAACAGATGATTCCAATCACGAAACAATTCTCATAAATGCCTCAGATTCCAGACAGACAGAACAGCGTTGATGGCCTGGATTGCTATAATCGAGTGTCTGCACAATTACCAGAGACGACTCGGTTCTCTCTCCCCCATCTGCTCCGGTGAAGCTAAAAACACTCCGGCTCACACACAAATTCTGTACAGTCGGAAGAGCAAACACAAAGCAACCTGGTTTGGTTCGTCATTTGTTTTTGAGGAAGTACATTTTCTAAAACCCCTCTAGATCAACACACTCAAGACTCCAAAGGCCAATATGGAGTCTTGAAACAATTATCTGTGTGAATGATTTCTGACACTAGCTTTTTTTTTTTTTTTTTGTAAAGCTTTCACACCAGCTCTGCTTTTAGCCAGTTTCTTTTTGAAAAAATGTCTTTACTAGCAATCAACATATTTCATTGAAAGCTTCCAGCTGTTAGCGATTAAATGAGGACCAGACACATCGCAGTGTGAGACGAGAGCACTATCTGTAGAAAAGGGTTCTAGTGTTCGTACGCATCGGGAAACAGTTTCTGTTCAGGGGACATTTTGAGCCGCTAGCATCTGATGTGATCAGCACAGACTTTGATAGGGATAAAAAGTTTAGAAAAAGCCCAAGCGCCGTGTTCAACACACAGTTCCCTGAGAGAACACCAGGGGCCTCATGCATAAAGCGAGCGTACGCACAAAACAATGTGCGGCGCCATATTTTACGCACAAGTTGGCATGTATAAAAATTTACTTTGCATCAAAGTTTGCGTTATTACGTGCACACTTTTTCGCTGCCGTGAAAATGTACAGCAGCTACGCAAACGTTTTCTGTGGACAATATCAAAACTCACCTAAATACACTCAAATCTGACGACATTCAATTATTTAGACCAAGAAGCATCGAACCCGATGTTTATTTCTTGTTTCAGATTAGTTACAAAAAACTTAATTATTTCTATTTGCTAAATGCCAGAAAACTTAGCAAAGGACATTTTTTTAGAGATTTTTTTTTATAACTTTCTTCAAATTCCAAAGTTTACATACACTAGGCAGTATCAGTGATAAGTGTCCTTTAAACTTGGGTCAAACCTTTCGGGTTTCCTTCCAAAAACACTCAACATTCCCAAATCCACTATGTTCCACGGCACAGACGAGCTTTGCTGTAATATTTTCAGGGTTACTGGTCTATAGAGGTGTCTGGAAAAGGTTTTAAAGTGGCAGTATTTTGTATTTTCCAGGCATATATATATATATATCTCAAATACTATTTAAAAACATTTGTCTCTTTAAGAAGCTCCTGCTCTTTCAGAAACTCCGCCTTCAGGAAGTCATCACAACATGTCTCCAGTATTAACCCTTTAACAAAGTTTTTACCACCGCTGCACTCAGAAGGACCTTCTATAACGAGCTCAGCTGATGCTCAGTTCCACCAGGTGTTTGCTAATTGCTGCTGGCTAGTCTGAAGGAGCTGAGCGGTGGAGGTTTGCCATGTCAAGCTTGGAAACTGCAGCTCAGAGGAGCATCCCTCATGTACGATGAGTGACAGTCGTACATGACTGTCACTCATCGTACATGAGTGACAGTCATGTACGATGACTGTCACTCATGTGACAGTCATCGTACATGCGCCAGCAGGCCTCAGTGAGGCGCCAGCAGGCCTCAGTGAGGCTGTGGGTCGACGGGATGAACTCGCTGGACTCCGCCTTCAAAACAGCATGCGGGTTGGTGATCAAACCCAATCATCACGCGCACAACGAGGACAAAGGTTTCAAGAAAACGACGATAAAACTCGCCTCTGACATCCGTGGAAACAACCGACAGAAATTCGACCGTTCTTATATGCACACTTTTTTACCGCATCCAGATGAAGTCGATGTGCACCATGAGACCAGTTCAGCCTTCAGACATGACATCATCCCCATCCCACCCAGTCCCTGCAGCAGCACGCTGCTGGCTCTGCGGACGCTAACGTTGCACGTCGCAGGACTCCAGGCTGACAGGAGGAGGCGAGTCGCTAATCAAACGGCAGCAGCGTTCATTGCATCCTGACGGGGGGAGGATGAGCGCCGGGCACAGATGCGTCGGGCCGAGCACCAGCTGGGCAGCGGCGACCTTTCTAAATAAAGAGCGGAGCAACAGAAACCCACATGGAAGTGGAAGCAGGGAGGAACAGCTGGAGGGAAGAGAAAAATAACACGCTTCATCTTAAAGATCGCTGTGAGAACCTAAATCAGCAGCGACATGCAGACATTTAGATTTTTCAGCTTGTAAAGCGCAACAAGTGAACCTGTAAGTGGACAGTAAATGCCGCTGTGGAGCAGATGAATCATTTAGTGTAATAAACAACATATGGGGAAAAACAACCTGAAAAATCATAATCCTTCAAGGATGGAAATCCATAACTTCTTGTCATAATATGTAACAAAAGAGTGATGTTAGTCTAGTTACTACAGAAGGACAGGTTTTAACTTCCGATATCTGAGGTTCAGTATCGGCCAATTCCGAACCAAAACAGAGAAACAGACAAATTTACTTCTTTAAAAAAAAACAACAATAAAGCAAATATAAATGTACTGAATTCCACATTTATTTGATAACTGCACCAGTACAGCACATTAAAATACAGCAATGGCTCCACAAGCTTCGTCCAACAAGTAAAAGCAACACAACCTTAACTTGTTCAGTTCAGTGCAATTAGGAGCAGAAGCAACGTAAAATAAATAATAAAGAAACTGAAACTGACAAAAGCAAAACGTTGGCTATTTTGGTAAAACGTAAAAAATGAACTGCAACAAATCTTCTTTCAGATGGCTCAGAAAGTGAAATTAGGAATTCAAAATACAATGGAAAATCAATAATAAAGAATGATGTTGCTCAGAGAACAAAGCATACAATAATAATAACGCTTTCGTTTATAAATCAAATGGTAGACGAATACAAAATCTATTAAAATACAAAACGGTGTAAGAGAAAATGAAATAAAAATACAAAAAAAATTCAGATATTAAAAGATCTGCTCTTATAGATCGGGTAGATTGTCACCAATATCCAATCTAGAATTTTTTTCAACATCGGTATCAATACGGATATTACTATTGGATCAGTGCATCTGTATTAACTAGCCCCCAAAACAACAGTTTTTTGTTGATAGACTGCCTAAATTGGTTAAATATGTTTAATTATGCACTATTTTTGCCTCAAACTGTCTCAGTGCTGCCCTCCAGTGGTGCTTAAGCAGTTGAATTTTCCTATTGGTTGCAGCGATACAGCGTGGTACACCTACATCACAGCCTGGCGCACGAGTACGAAGTCATCTCACTCCCAACAAACGCAATCAAAATCATACGTTTGTTTATGCGATAAATCATTAAATCTTCTGCCACGTCGTCGTCCTCCTACCACTTCCTGTCTTCTTCTTTGTGGTTTTCGCCAGTGGTAACAGCCTGTTGTTGATCACGTGACTCGTGATGTTAAAAAAATGTTTCTATTGCAGTTTTATGAATTAAACCAGTCTTGATACGACCAAAAAAAATAAAAAAACACCTCATCCTAGCGCCAAATCTTACTGAATAACAGTTTGGGTTTTTTTCACAATTGCCGTTTCCTTTAAGGCAATCAATTTTTTTTCCATGTCAAACTGTGTCCTCATGCGGCCAGTGGAAACGGACAGAATAGAAAACACGTCGATTCCTGTGATGTAATTCAATGTGATGCACAAATAGCCCAGTCAGTTTGTCGGTAGCAATTTTCACAGCAGATTGTGTAAAATTAAAAATGACTCGGCTTAAGTGAGATCATAAATAACAATAAGACTAGCAGATGACAACTGAACTGCAACCTCTGAGCAGAAAGCGACTGTGTGCCATTTAATGTTGGGCCAAGTGAAGCGTACAGGGTGCTGCAGCCAGAGCGGGCCATATGGCCAAGGTGGCCGCCAGCCGAGGTGGTCCAGACCGGAACGGACCGGTCCAGTTCCCCCAGTGGCTCCTCCCAACATGAGGGCCGCACCAGTACGCTGTCACAGCCTGGGACTGGACGGACCACTGATTCTTCTCTGATCTGCACTGAAGTCTAACTGGAGATGGATTTAGAAAGAACTAGATTCAGAACTCAAACGTGAAATAAGAACATTTTTATTCTTGACTTCTACTTTATGCTTGTTGAGTTTTCAAAGGCATGTATACTCAATCTTAAAGGGGCAGTAGTATGTGGGTTTTCCAGGCACATAGTGCCATTTTATAGCCCAGTCAAGTCACTTCGTTACGTTCAGTTGTTGTACAACTGCTGAATATATCAAATATAACTTAAAAGAAATTTTACTCCCCAATTTAATCAAATTGGGCCTCTGTCTCTTTAAGAAGCTCCTGTTCTTTCTGAAACTCCTCTTTCAGGAAGTCATCACAACATGGCTCCTCTATAAACCCTTTAGCAACATTTTTACAGCACAGCTCTAAGAAGTACCTCCTATAACGAGTTCAGCAGATGTGCAGTTTCACCAGGTGTTTGCTAATTGCTGCTGGCTAGTCTGAAGGAGCTGAATGGGGGAGGTTTGCCATGTGAAGCTTGGAAACTGCAGCTCTAAGGAGGAGCTGCATCCACCAAGGCGTCTTCTACAGCAATGGTTGCCATGGGAGACTATAGGATTTCATAAAAGAATCAAGGCAACACTAGAAATGTTTTGATGGGGTAATAACCTTATAACATGATGTAAAGCTCTAAAAGTCGATATTACAATGCTGTCTCTACAAGGCAATGTCAAAATAAAACAATATGGCTGAAAAATGACAAAAATACACATCATAGGTCTGTAATCAGGCTCCTAGCTTATATTCGAACTGTTTCAGATATCTTATCGTGTTGCTCAAACAGTTCAAAGACTTTTGCCACTGAAAGGTGAAAACACATTCCACAGAGTGCAATGACCAACCTCCCATTATTTCACAGTCTGAAATTATGTCAGCCACAGCAACTTCTGCAACCAATCCTCAACGACCTACAAAACTCAACTGCAGGTCAGGTGTGGCGTTTCGTTTAGCGACTGTGGCTCTAACGGGCTAATTAAAGCACCCAGAGGAATTGACTCTTATGTTTATAATCAGTTAATCATCAGACCTTTTACCGACTGGAAAGGTCTGGGTACAAATTTGGCAGAATGTGGGAAACAATTCAGAGAATCCTGATCATTATGTTCATGTGACATTCGGTCGTGGAGCTTATTTGACGGCAGTCGTTAGACACAAAACGGGCGTTACACCAGAACCCTTCTGCCTCCCAGCAGCGTTTGGGTTCTTCTATTCATGGAAGTGTCCAGGGATACAGGATTTATGGACCAAAGCAGGATGTTGTGCTTCTGAAAGGCAGGAGTTGGTTTTTCCCTGGAACCGTGTGTGCATCCGCTAAACAATGAGTGACAGTTGAACCTGACAGAGAGCGCTAGAAGAGCCTAGCTAGCCGGATTAGCTGTGATGAAGAAAATTATTGCTCAAAGATGGAAGCCTCGGACGTGCCGTGGTGGCATAGGGGATAGCGCGACCCACATTTGGAGGCCTTAAGTCCTCGACGCGGCCGTCTCTGGTTCGACTCCCGGACCCGACGACATTTACCGCATGTCTTCCCCCCTCTCCTTACCCCATTCCTGTCAGCCTACTGTCAAAATAAGGGACAGTAGAGCCCACAAAAAGCCCCCTGATGGGGAAAAAAAAAAAAAAAAAAGATGGAAGCCTCCATACAGCATTGGCTTAGACTATATTTAGGTGTTGATTATCTTCAATAATCAAAAGGTGCAACCCAAGTACCGTGCAACTGGACTGATTTAATAGACTAAATAAAGCAATAGCTTTCAAACTAGGAATTCTGGAGTAAAGATCTACACTTGATTGTCGACTTAGGGAAGATTACGGGAATTAATATCTGATTGCGTGTGTGTGTGTGTGTATGTTGTCTTTTCAGTTCATTATTATGTTTAAAAGATGTTTGAAATGTTTTGTGTTGAACACTAATCCGAACTTTTGAGAAAAACCTAAATGGGAACAAAACATTCACAGGAGCGACATGTTAAATCCTTCACTCTTCCTCCAGCCTCCTGGCAGTTTCTCTTCCGTGACAATAATTAATGACTCGTTAATGCACACCCACTCGCTAAACCCACAGCAATCACTAACAGGCAATCAAGACATTGCCTTGATTCGACCATGTCTTTGTTTCTAAATGGAAATTTCGATTGAAACTGTTAAGAAAGAGATTAATTAAACAAGTTAACTTTAAGAAAAGTTTCGGCTCTCTCTTCCCCAAAAACCGAGTTCCCCCGACGAGCCGCAAGCAGCCAATAATGAGGTACAACAGTGCGTGATGACGTCACAGAATTTAGTGTTGAAACAAAGAGGAAAACAGCATGGAATTAACAAGAACACAGCAAAAGACAAAGACATAAATTCATTACCTGAGACACAAACAGATTAAAATAAAAGACAAAGACGCGTCTTTGGAGAGAGCTGCTGCAAAAGGCAAAATATATCAGATCTCTGAATTGTTTCTCATGAACAAGCATTTTTATCCTGTAGGCGTATTTTCCTTCATTAATATATTCAAAT
>CAEFZX010022000.1:0-30951 GCA_903066825.1 Alfaro cultratus | reverse complement strand
GGTTCCAGAGGCACCAGCAGCTTCAAATAACTGTTTGCTGCTTTGTAAGGGCATTTTAACAGCTGCTCTCTTAATCCGATGAATTTGTCTAACAGAAACCTTCCTCATTATGCCTTTATCTGCACAAAGCCAACTTTGTTCTGAATCAGCCTCAAATCTCTTCACAGTACAATAACTCTTCAGTTTTTGTTAAATATCTAATGTTTTCATATCTTGTCATACAGCACTACACTACCTGATGATTTTCGTCAGCAGAGAAATTCTTTCTCTTTCCCATATTGCTTGAAACCTGTGGTCTGCTTAATAATGTGTAACATCCTTCTTAAGTAGATTTTCTTTAATTGAGCTCACCAGATAAACTAATCAACCAGCTCTCTGAAAGTAACTATAGTGATTCAAAGAGCCCTGACACACAACACCATCTATAAATTTAATAGCACAACAAAAAATGCTATCTTTATGACACTTAAATCCAATTTGCATAATAATTTGGAACACGGTGTACTTTATAAGTAAGTATGCTTAGAAAGATATTACATATCACATTGTGGAGAAAGTATGCGTCTAAGCATTGGTAACCATGGAGACAATGCTGCACCGTCATGTAGCCTAGCATTTATGAAAAAAACTGGTTAGCATCTCGTCTTTTGTAAGTTTTTAAGGCTGCCCTGGTTTAAGAGGAAACACCGTTTATGACATAACGATATACAGTAAATCACGTGGTGTGAATTCAGGCAAAGTCAATAATTTGATCAACACATCAGTAGAGAGGAGGCACTGGTCGGTTTCTAAACTAGCTATTTGCAACTTTTGTAAACACAGCCGTCTGAGTCCCAACCAGGTGTGTTACGTTCACAAATGAATTACCTTAGCTTGACTCAAAGAAGTAGAAGTCATGAATAAACTGGAAAAAACAACTTCACTCTGTTCAATACTCCTGTCCCTCACTACTGAGGTTAATCATGGTGCCTCGAATGATTAAGTAACATAGTTGCAAAGGTTAACATCTTGTTGAACTTGTACGTTAGTTTTGTCTTATTTCAAGTGAAGAAATTAGACCAAAATTACTTGGTAAGGTTTGGTGTTTTTGAGTGTGGGAAGAGATGTTTGGCAACAATGCAGATGAATTTTGGCTCCAAAAAGGAGCATCCATCCTCTGTATCGTAATGTAAACTGTTCACAAAAGCAAAGACTTAGCTGTAGACAAGTCACTACCATCACTACTTTACTCTGTGTTTTTTGTGCCTTTGAACTTGTCAGTGATGCCTCATCAAAAGCATACCAGTCAGACTTGCTATTTATCTTACCGTCAACTTGCTCCCCATTTCTTAATTTGTAAAAATGGCCATTATACGGAACAGCGATTACATAAACAGGAACGTGTAAAAACTCTTCCACGGTTTAGGCCAAAGATTAAAGAGGCGCTGCGGGTGAAATCACAGGAGGAGCTTACGAGGTGCAAAGCATCTACTGCAACCAAACGACAGATCGGTAATTCCACAGAAACCACAAAGACTGGAAAAGTGCTGCATGCACATGCGCGAATCAAAATAGGGAAATGTTTCCATGGTCCCTAAGAACACAACAAAGCAAAAATACTTAATGAAATCTAGAGCGGGGATGAGACTCTGCTCTTTTAATCCTATTTGGAATAATTTTTAACTTATATTCAACTTAAAAAAGCTTGACAAACTCATCTTGGGGCTTTTTTCCAGATATAACCTTACCTGTGTAGTGTTATGATAATATGTTCACATATTTAGCCTGAATATACACAATTATTAGCAGAACTACAGTACAGTGCTAAAACTAAAATGCTGAGAATTTTTACACAAATATGTCCCATAGTTCTTTTTATATTTGAACAAAATTTCATTCATAGGTATTTTTCATCTCTAAAACAAACTATGTGGCCAGTTAAACCACAATACAGACCAAGACTACCAATATATGCAAATATTTAAAATTATATACAATAAATACAGTTTTTTGTGTACAACATCAAATAAGCACTATGATATATTCAATATCCACATAAACCCAAACAATATAATAAACTGTCTTTTAAGCCAGATTGTTTGCAAACATTATAATAGTGAACTTGAATGGTGATACAAGTTGATTGACAGCACAACCAAGATAAGACAAAAAGTTTGTTTTTATACAGCTACATAAATCTGTTGCTATTTTAACAATCTGATGACACTCATGTAATATTTTAAAGCAGGATTGTAATGTTGCAGCTGTTTAGCATACAGGTCATTTTTGTTGTATATGAGAACAGTGAGTCATTTTACTAATTTTTTTAAATTTACTTCACAATTCATTGTTGCTATTTATTTGTTTAAAGTTAATTTGTTTCAGAAAATATTTTTTATTACCCTTTTTTCAGAATTTAGTTTTTTTTCTCAGAATTCTGACTAATTTCAGAATTTTTCATTTTTTCTCAGAATTCTGACAAATGTAAGAATTCTGACTTTTTTTGGAATTCTGGCTTTTCTTCAGAATTTTGACTTTAACGTCAGAATCCTTACCTATTTCTCTCAGATTTTTACCTTATTTTCTCAGAGTTCTAACTTTTCTCAGAATTATGACTTTAATTTCAGAATATTTACGTTTTTCTCAAAATTCTGACTTAAATTTCAGAATTATAATAATTTGTCCTCAGAACTTTGAGTTTTCTTCTGAATTTTGATTTTAATTTCAGAATTTTTACTTTTTATCTCAAAATTCTAACTTTAATTTCAGAATTATAATATTTTTTCCTCAGAACTCGGTTTTTTCTCAGAAAAAGACAGATTTCTTAGATTAAAGTATGTATGTATTACTACATCTGATTAATTTAGTCAAATAACTTGTTTATGACTCAGAATAAAAGGTCTAGGACTTTTATCGATGCATCAAATGGAGCATTATAATGGAGTAATGCTCCACCTGTGAAAGTAAATCTTTTGACAATTAGACAATAATTATTCAGAGCCACACTGCTGGACAGAAATGATTAAAATCCATAAATAAATAAAGGAGGTCCAACCGAAGGGGTTTTCTGTTTCTTACCATGCCGCTGACTCTGACGTCATGGAGCCGTCCCCAGTCATCTTCATGGCTGTCAACCATCATCATGGTGTCATCCTCCTCTAAGAGCCACTCCGCCCGCAGGTCAACCTTCACCTCCTCCCCCATGGAGTGCATACCTACAGCTGGGTAAAGGCCCTCAGACGACACAGGAACCTCTATTGAACCCACCTAGACAAGACATACAGGAAATAAACTTAAAAAATGTCTGATAAATCAATAAAAACAAATGTAAACCAAAAGTGTGTATTTATTACTTTTTTATTTTAGAAAATTAAGCATTAAATTAATTTGAAATTAATTCTCATTTTAATTGTCTGGCATTTATATTGTCTGGCTTTATTATTAATATTCTGGTAATTTTATTTGACTTTATTGTAAAATACATCTTATTCTGTGATATTAAATACATATTTTAATTCTATTTCAGAAATTAAATGAGATGATATACATTTATGAAGGGAAAACATTTTAAACCAAAAGTACCTCCTATCTCGCTACCTGTCCTTTACCATCTTTCCTTCTCTCTCTCTGTATATTCTTGCTTTTTAAATCTATTTGGTGTTTTCACACCTGTTAGTCCGATAGATTCTGTTCGATTGGGAAACAAAATTGCAACATTTATTACATTTTCAGTTGCGGTTCACTTCCACACAGCACTGTGTCAAACCAAACTTTTGAAAAATTTGTTCCCCTCCTCACCAGTGGTGGCGCTGTACCAAGAACCACTGAAGGGAATTACACAAAAACCTGTTTTCCATGAAATATAAACCAAAATGGAGTAGCGTCAGATATTAGTGGTTGTACAATTTCTCTGTTGTCTTTGACACAAAACCACGAGACATTTCTCCCGCTAGCGCAAGAACACACTAGTGTTTGTGTTGGTTGTATTTACCCAGAATGCCCTGCGCTATTGTTCACGTCCAGCTTTTGGAGGAATCTCCAGTCCATTTTCCATTCACATAAACATTCAAACTGCATCAGAGTTCACTTCAACTGAATCCAGATCTATGTTTGTAGGCGGACCAGAGTTCACATTTTTGGTTTGCATCAGAGTTTGATTAAGCCTTAACGAATCTGACTTTCTAGGCAAACTAGAGTCGGATTAAAGTGGATCAAAAGTGGCAGCTGTGAAAATAACCTAACAAAATCAGGAAGATAAGAGTAAAGAATTTAGATTATCCTTTAAAATATAGTTGGTATAAGATAAAATAGATAGAACCGTCTCTTTAATGCGTTTACTTATACCAAGACAGTATAATTTAGTAATATTTAATGTTCATTTGTTTCATGCACACACTGCAAACACTGAAAGCCTTGGGGACACTCACCTCTCTGCCATTTTTGGTGAAGAAGACAGTA
Source organism: Alfaro cultratus (assembly GCA_903066825.1). Lineage (NCBI taxonomy): Eukaryota > Metazoa > Chordata > Actinopteri > Cyprinodontiformes > Poeciliidae > Alfaro > Alfaro cultratus. The sequence goes on along the minus strand of CAEFZX010022000.1, from coordinate 26,514 downwards.
GTAAGACCAGCTTCTGTGTTTTCTGAGTGTATGCCGCAGCCAATGCGGTCACCACGAGCGCATTTTGGCCCAAACTGCTTTCCAACAGGGTTACCATTATACAATCTGTAAGACAAACACATTAAATAAATAAATCCAGTTAACAGAACTGATAACTAATTCTGGTTCTCATTTTACATGTAAAAGCTGACAAAAAAAACAAACAAAAAAGATACAAGAAAGCCCAGCAAATAATTGAGGGTTCAGAGCCAGACTGATAAGGAGGTTTTAAAACAATTGGGTACTCTTTCATCTGTATTCCTATAATCTTCTGTTGCATGTGGAGGATCCGTCATGAGTCAATGTCCTCTGTCTCGTCTGGACAGACTGCTCATAGATCATTACAAGGAGCTGCTTTTCACCCTACAGCTGTCTGCCTCAGAAAAACAAGCTTAGTTTCCAGTTCTACACAACTGAACTTTGCTGACATCACAAATCTAACTAAGCTCTCTAATAAACTGTGAAGCACCTCAAACTGCAAACAGCTGGTGGGCCACAGAGGTTTAGTCTCTGTGGGGTCAAACAGGCTCATGAAACTTGCCTGCATCCAACAGAAGGAGAAAATGCTAAAGCTGCAACTGACGATTATTGTAGTAATCGATTATGACAAAAAGAATTGGCACATACAGCAGATTTTTCATTTAACCACTTCTACCTGTTTATACAATATGCAAAATCCAATAAAAGATACAAATAAACAATTCAATTCATTTTTAAAATAAGAAAATAAACTTTTGTTCTTGCCTAAAAAGCAACAAGGCATTTCTTTAGCAAACTCTTGATCATTTGTAACAAAGAATGAATCTGAATCAAGTCTGTGGTTCTTTCCTCAATCATTTAAACAATCCTGATAGAGATAATAACTTAATCCTTATGTGTTAAAATATTAAGAATTTCCTTTGTTGTAAAACAAATACCAACTATAATGGCACAAAATGTGTATCAGTATTCCTCATTTTAACACAGTTTGGTGTAGAGTTCTCATAAAATTACAATTTTATTCTCATACTAAGAACAAACTAACAAACAAAAAACACTCTTAGTCTGGCCCTAAACCTATTTATGGTGAATGCAAAATATTTAATCTCTTCCAACATGCAATATTGTTGGACATTTTGCACAAACATTTTTTAAAAAACAATATGCTTTCTGAAAAAGAAGAAGCGTAAGAAGCTCATAAGTTACAATTGCTTACAATTTTAAAAGGTTTTACTATGAATCATTTGCACTTTTTCTCTTTAAAATCACACAGACTGAGTAGTTTTGATTAAATGTTACTAACAGAGTTAAAAACTGAACTTGGAAATTGTTTTGAGCCTTGCTTTTTGAAACATTATAAATGAATCAATCAACATTTTGATGTGTAACAATAACACATCAAAATGTGTTATCGTTACAGTTGTTGACTGTATGTTCTATAACTTTGTATTTTTATGTTTTCATGATGTAAAGCACTTGTTGCTGAAATGTGCTATACAAATCCACTTGATTGATTGACTTGGAACAATAAATCAACCTGCAATACCTTAATGTCTAAGTTATTGCAGCTCAATTTATTAATCTGTTTTAATAATCAGGTCATATAATGTTGGTGCCAGTATTGCAATTTATGATCCCTTGGGGAGGCATGACAGAAAATAATTGAGAAACATCGGTTTAGAATGACAGCGTCAAAGCACTGAAGGATTACTGGTGTATTTTTGTGGATGTACAGCAGGAAAATGAGTTTGTCTAAGCTGATGCAGGAACCAAATGCTTCTCCGCTCGGTAAGGAGATCTGTGGTCGACTTACTTGCCGTTGTCAGCATGGTAAGCTACAGAGTATGGCAGCCAGCCAGGCTGGTGGTCCAGCCTGTAGAATTTAGGCACCAGGCCCACCGCGATGGTTCCCCTCACTCCAGTGTCCACTATTGTTACCTACAGATGCACAAAAAGTTGGCACCAATTAAATGTAATTTCTTTCACAAATACAATTCAGGTTTGCTTGCAAACAGTTGAAACGGATATTTATATACAAATAAGACACAAAACCCATTCTCTTCTGTCGTTCTCAAACCATTTCTATTGGTAAAACATTGGAATAGAGCTGGAAGGATTTTATTTTAGTTATTGATTAATCAGATAAAGAAATTTGCTCATTTAAGCATTTTTTATTCAATATTAGATATGCATAAAAAGATGCAAATAAACAAAGAATTAAATTCCACTTTTAAATAAGAAAATGAACATTTCATTGCCTAAAATGCAGTAAGACACAATTCCTTTACTGTCCACTTGATCATTTGTAGCAAAAGATGCATCTGAAGGGAAATAAATAAATACTTCCAATATTAACGTATGAAAAGTTCAGGCCTTTCTGCTTGACTTAATATCAATTCAGTGTTTTATTAGGATTAACTGATTAACAATTGAGTAGCAAAAGGTGCTTATTAGTAGTTTTTATATACTCCAATTAACAATTAATCAATTATTGAATTAGCTGGCAGTTATTTCAAGAATTGATTAATCATGATTAATCAAATTATTTGTTTTAGTTCTACATCATAACAATTTCTATGAAAATGGCAGAAATACTTTTTACTGTCAATTGTTTTCAAAACGTCTTGTTTTCAACAAGTTTCTTAGTATTACTTTGCTGGAATTTTGGCCCATTCCTGACAGATCTACAGTACTTGAATAAAGTTCAAAGGTCACACCTTCTCAGCTATGTCAAGACACTTTCTATGTGACTAATATCATGGCTTTCTGATGGTCAAATGTAAAGAAAACCCAACAATTTTGTGTTACAACTTTAATCTAAAAGTCAGTGAGATCCAAAATAAGTTAAACAAAGAAGTGGCATCTTGGGATCATGAATTCTCCATTTAGCTGACTTTCTCTGTTTCTCACTTGTCCTCTGGGTGTTTTCACACCTGATAGTCTGGTAGACTCGATTCATTTGAGGACCAACATTGCAACATTTGTAACATTTTCAGCTTCTGCGGTTCACTTTCATACTGCTCTGCCAAACCCTTTGAGCAATCGTTCCGCTCCTCGCCTGCGGGGGCGCTGCACCAAGAACTACTGAAAGAAATGACACAAAAACCTCTGAAGACACTGAGCGCACCTTCCTTCTTCACAAACAAAAATGTAGTGGTGTCAGACATAGGATTTTTCTTTTTCTTTGGTAAAGATCACATACCATTTCTCCTGCTAGCGCTAGGCTGTATTTACCCAGAATGCTTTGTGATGTAGTCCATTTCCTGCTTTTGGAGAGGTCTCCAGTCCGTTTAACGTTCAAATATGCATTGGAATCGCACCAGTGTCCACTTGAACCGAAACAAGACCGAGGTTTGGCAGACCACAGTTCGCTTTTTTGGTTTGATTGTGCATTCACACCTCAAACAAACCAAACTTTCTAGGAAAACAATCTAGGAGTTTGAGGTTTTTTACATATCTAAACCATGAACCAAAAGGTTTGGTGGTTGTATCTAAGCTAATTTCACTAGTAACAACATTAACAATCAACTACCCAGATTTACAGCCAAACACTAATATCACATGTTCACCTTGAGAGAAACCTTGGTTTCATGGAAAATATCTCAAAAATGTATCACATGTTTGGACCTTTCCTGTCTTCACTTCTTTATTTTCAGTTTGGCACTTTAAAGAAAGTATTCGGCACACCCTGTCATAACATTTCCTTTGTCCGTATGATTTAAATAAAAGTCAAAAAAACATAAAATTAATCACATACGGTGCAGGAATTTGCTGGTAATGTGCCATTAGGTTAAAATAAGGGCGGAAAAAAACTATTAAAACAAGAGAAATGGAGCAGCTGTTCAGAAGGAATCAAAGCCTGAAGACCTGAAAAAACCAGAGGAGTACTGACAGCCGGGGTGAAACGGATTCCTTGTGAAAGCAAAACAAGAAGAAATGAGGGAAGCAGTGACGCATATGTCGACAGAAGTCTGACCTTTAGCAAAATAAATGCTCCCAAATTTCAGAGATATCTTGGAAACTGACAGCATGTGCGTCACAGAACAGAGAATAATGTAGCACAACCTCTGGGTTACGACCTAGGTAAAATCTACTTGTTCTAAATGTCAGGGAGAGCCACGAAGCTCAAAATGAGACAGTCGTTTGTTATCATCGTTATTGTGGGGGAAATTTGACATATATTTAATCTACAAAAAGGTTAAATGTGACATAATAAGAGCAGTGTGTAGAAAAGATGCACAATGTCCAGTCATGAGTTATCCGACTGGTCCAACTACTGAGTCAACTTCAGCTCTATTTTAAGTTCAAAGAATCCACAGTCAGTGCAGATAGTTTTTCTTTTCTCTTACCCAAACATTACAGGGATGCAAATAATTAATGAACTTACGATTAATCGTCGATTAATGGTTTATTAGATTAAATTAGTTCCAATGGACTAACTTATAATGTCGCTTACACCTTCTTTTAATGTTGTAGTTTGGCTGCCATCCAGCAGAGGGCGCCACTGGTCATCATTAAGCAGAACCAGTTGATACAAGAGGCGGGCAACAAAACGGTCCAAACAGAAAATGTGGGATGGAAAATGCGCTTTGTTCTGTTTTGAAACATAAGCACTCAACAAGCTTCTTAGGTTTCATATTAACAGCGCTCATTCAAACGTGCTCCGTCTCTGTAAGTGTTTCATATATTGTATTCTTTTCATCTTTTATTTTCCTATTCAGCTGCTAAGAGGCCATGCTTCAATTGTCACTGTTTAATACACAAAACTATGTTAAAATGTAATGTTTTCTTCTTATTATTATTCAGCATATTATGAAAATATAGGACGGCCGGGCCTCTTCGTACAAAATTTTGTTTTATTTTTTTATTTATTTAAGCAGGTAAACCCCGTTGAGATCTGGATCTCATTTTCAAAAGGGACCTGGGCAGAAGTCTGCAATACACGGCAACCTGGTTACAAAATAATAAACTCAGGTTTTGGAATAATAATAACCTAGTGGATTAATTGAACAACTTTCGATTAACTTATTAATCAATAACTTGCATCCCTATCTGTAACAGAACCGATTTCAGTTTCAGGGCTGGACATAGATCTCGTTTCGGCTTAACTTGAAGTTCACATCAGGGTTAATGGAGGTCGATCCAGTCAGGGTTTCCTATGATGCTCCAGACATTTCAGACATTACATGAGATGCCTTTTTAGCCACGAAATGGTCAGTGAGTGTGTGCATGAGTAATTTTAACTAAGCAAACTACAATAAAACATAAATCTCACACTGACCCATACTTAATTTGGGATAGTGGTTTTTCAATGGTGAGCTTAAACTCCTGGGGGGGCTACTTTAAATTTAATATAAAGCTGAGGGAAAAATGCCAAAAATTGGACTGTAATGATTAAAATTGCTGGTTAGATGGAAAAGCATTCCTGGCATAACCAGGGATGATGGTGTGGGGAATGTGGCTCACCATACCATGCATCAATTGGAGTTACAGCAAATTAAATATAAACTAAAGTGATCAGTTCACATCTAGCAGCTCAGTCGCAACACGTCAAGGTACCTCACCTCAAAGTAGCAATTTTCCTTTGATAAAGGATGGCCAGCCACATAGCAACCCACTTCCTCGGAGTTCCCTTGGTAACTACAGGGAGGAAATTACAGGTTAACAATAGGCCCAGTTTCTGTTTCAGCTAAACATCAGCTCACTGAAAACCCTTGATCGAAGTATATTCACCAACATGGTAGACAGATGTAATGAGAAATAGATCTAGCCATTATTCACCAGGATGCTGATTTGAAATAATAGCCAAAAACATATTTTTCACAGTCTGTTTGAAGCATTTCTTTTACATATTAGGATTTCTGGTCTACTGTTGTTGATTTTAACTTGTAAACAAATATTACATTACGACAATACAGAATAAAACTTCCACTCAAATCAGAAACCTTTGGAGACTGCTGTAGTTAATTTTTTTAAGAGAAATTCATAAAAGGTGTGTTTCAACAGGATTTAAAAATAAAACACAATTATTAAAAATCATTCATTTTATAGTCATTGTTACTGTTTGCAGCAGGCTCCTTCAGACGTATAACCAGCCCCTTGATCCAATGTTTTTGTTCAGCAATTAAGCATTTTTGATAACTTTGACAAAACTTAGTGCTCTTAGCTTTCCCTAGATACATTTTTCCAAATGCATTCCAAAGCGTTAATTTATTTCAGTTGAATAAAGTTTAAAATCTGCGTTTAAGTTTTGGTTCCGACATTTAGGAATTTGTTTATGTTTATGCTCTTATTTTGAAGTGGGTGAAGACTGTTCTTCTCCCTACATTCTCCACCCATCATGCAGTGCAGCAAATGACGTCTATTCTGTACCCAGAATCCACAGCAGCTTAAAATCTACTGATGTCCTGCGTACTTTCTGTCCGTAGGCCTACCGTTGTCAATTAGGCAAAATTACCGACAGTGTTAGCAAAACTCAACAACTTTTGATCTGTTCCAAAGAATCGCTTCCTGAAGTGCAACCATACAGATAGGTCGGCAGTAACATATTTGATTCTGTTGAGGGCGATTTAGCACATGTTGTGTCATTGACAGCTGGAGATTATCACTGTGGTGGTAATTAGCGCTTCAGCGTTAGCTTCCTCTAAATACTATGTTCGTATTGCGCTAGCATTAGCAAAACTAATGTTTATAATTAGTGATTTAGGGTTAGTGCAACTAACTTTTACACTTTTTCTACAAAAGCTTTTTTTTTGTCAGAAAACTGTGTTTTACTAAGATTTAAAATAAAAGTTGAAAAGCAGCAACTTCTAAGATTTATAATTTTACAATAATTGCAGTGGCACCAGGATAAAATAAAATAAACCTTAGGAAGAAAAGGAGGAACGCATGGGAGTCAGACGATTCAGCCAGTTCCTTCTGATCTCTTTCCAAAAGTGTTATGTTTCTCTTGTTTATTTTTTGTCCCACCATGTTTGGACACCCAATTATACCCTGAAAAAGGGTTTCAGTTTTATTTACCACTGCAAAGCAATAAAAGTATAGATCCAGCCAATGGCCTCCATCTTTTGTAAAAATATGGGCTCCAAAGTTTGAAAAAAGTAATTCCTTAAACATGACCATATGAGTAGAGTTGTGTTTACTTTTGATAGGCCAAATAAGGTCAGTTTGTTTTAAATATTTCTTGAAACGAATTCTGATCATCAAAACACTTAACTTTCTGACTTTTATGCAAATGGCTATCATTAATGTTCATTAAGAAGAGAGATTAAATGACCAGGAATATAATATGATTAAATCTTGACAGAGAGGCTGACCTAAGTGTTTCTCCATCCTTCTGCAACCTCATGCATCGATCCTGTGCTGGGCGACCATCTCCTATGTCTCGAATTCTACGCCTCAAATTGAGAAGGCATCTGTGGTGTAAAACATTGATGTCATCCATCTGAATGAAGACCAAAGGGGGAAAAAAAGAGAAAAACAATCTGTCAGAAAGTTAGCTTCGATATATCAACAAGGTTCATATTTCTCAATATTAATCCATAATTTTCCAGGTTCAAATTTCTAGATTTTTTTCAGCATTTCAATAAAAGTCTGGACATTTGATTATAAAGTAATAACTTTTAATCTTGCTGAATAGTAGTGGAGTCTAATTATCTGTAGGTTCTACAAATACTGAAACAGCACTGTTGAAACTGGCAACTTTATTAAAAAAAACAGCAGTTTGACAATTCAATGAAGGAACAGAATATCCTAGGAAAAATATAGATTCTCTAATGCAGGTTGTACACTTCTATACCTTAATTTAAAAAAAATTTGTTTTAGTGTATCAACTTATTTATTGTGCAAAAATTTTGTAAAACACCCCTTTTCTTATTTATGAATCAGTGAGTCAGAAAAACAAAATACTGAGGAGGAAAATGGGACTGTAGAGCAAGTAGAAATGTTGTTGCAGCAAGAAGGTCCTAAGTATTCTGACTCTTCAAAGTCTAAATTTTGAGGGGAAAAAAAGAGAAAAAAAATCAAATTCCCACCCCCTTCAGAATTTATATTGTAATCTCAGAAATTTGGCTTTATTCTCAAAATTATGATTTTTATTTATTTTTTATTAAGTCTGACTTAGTTGTTTTTTGTTTGTTTTTTTCAGTGGCCCTAATCCTCTTCCGTAGTTTAAACCCTCCACAAACACTCGGTGGAAACGTGAAATTTGACGATGAGAAGGGGGCGTGTCTCTGTTTACATCCGACAGCCAGCATCCTCTACCAGCTGACCATCAGAAATAAAAACACGACAATTTATATTTAGTCATTTAACACCATTATTCAGCCGGATAGCATCTCAAATAGATAGCTAACGGCTCCTCGGTGGCGGAAGAATGGAGAGCTTAGTGAAACTAAAACAGGGTTAGCATCGTTAGCGCTTAGCATGGTGCGGTCTGGTTCCCCGTAAGAAACTAAAATTACAGATAAAATATATCCAAAACATGAAGCAGTTCTCCACACCGTCAGGCGTTCGGATAACGGTGAGTGTCTCGCTTACCTGTGCGCCGTTAATGAGGACAGAGACTCACTGCCGTCCATCGGCTAACCTTAGCATCACTCTAAACTTTGGAAACTGGAGTTCGGCGCTTCCCACTGACGTCACGGTCTCCTTCTTTTCAACAGCCAATAGGAGCACGAGTTGAGAAACGGTGTGAAGGGTTTGACCAATCCTGACTCCCGGATGAGTGTGTGTGCGACCCTCTGGGTTCATCCTGATTTCATCTGATGGAGACAGAAAATCCTGAAATTTATCACTATATTATGAATTATTTCCTTCGCCACGTTTTTGTTTCGTCCAGTTTGCTTCAATAATAGCATTTTATGATCACTGGAGGTTTCATTACCTTAAAATGCATTGTTAATAAAGCAATTATAACCGTAATTGGGGTTGTTTAAAACCAGATGGTTGAAGTGGGCCTGTTTTGTTATTTAAAACGGAGAAAAAAAATACTTTTTGAGCCAGATGGGGTTAGACTGGAACCAGAGAGACAGAGCGAGGAAGAAAAAAGAACAATCCAAAGCAGAGTGGAAAAGAAGGCCCCTGCTGGTCTGGCAAGAACTCTGGAACATTCTCCTGATATGAGCCCTGCAGAAGCTTGAGAGCTGATGGGAACACAAGGCGGCAGGTGATTTGTGCACTCCGTGCCAAACATAATCCGGACACCAGGCGGCTGATGGAGAGGCAGATTTCATCCCCATGGAACCCTGAGTTTCAGCAGGAATAGGTCAGTCACTGAGTCACGGCGCTCTGCTGGATCCATAGGACCAACGTCTGGCATCGAGTCTAACCCTTAACTTTCAGAATGTTTTATTTTCATGCTGTTTCATGGCAAAGCTGCTTAATACAGGGTGTTACTGCCAAAGGATCCACTTTGTCAACTTTTCCTTTCGAGCATCATTACTTTAATGTTTTTAACTGCAGAACTTTTACCGTGTAACAGGGATATTTGAGACAGAAAAATCTTGGCTGGGCTAGAAATCCAGCCTCAACATTTTACTGCAGCAGTAAAACTTTTCAATTGATTTCAAGGTTTATTGTGAAGCAGAGGTTTAAGCTAGAGTAGTTTGTGTCTTTTTGCATCAGATAAGAATCCTGCTGTATGTCATTTTTGATGCAGTTGATCTATAACTGCGTGGTAGATGAAAGAGTCAGGATCAGTCGCTGCAGGATAAAAATCTGCATTAAAAACTGTATGTACAATCCAAACTAATTGCTTTGCATGTTATTGTTTTAAAATTATCTCGTGTACATTTCTGCAGAAATGACTCTGCTTTCCTATTATATTTGGAGCTGTAGCTGTATATGAATCAGATTTGTTTGTTTTGCATGGCGCTCTGGGATTATAACTGATGTAAATTGGCAGTATATAAATAAAAGAGCATTGAATCCTTTTAATTCTGCTTTCAGCTTCAGGGGACACTGCTGTTTAAAACTCTGAAGCTACAGTTAGTGGTTTGCAGAGCTTCACTTCTCCCCAGGATGCATTTAATCTTCTCGATTACAGTTTAAGAGTTAACTTATATCAGTATGTGAGTGTCTGAGTCGTTAAATCAGTGTTCTGTAAAGTCCTAAACATAAAGATTGTTAGGGATTATTACATTTGTGGAGCTCAGTTACATGTTTAGACAGGAAATCTTACAGAGGATTCCACCGCGGGAAAAAAACTTAGAGTTGGATATGCATTTTGCAGTGGGGGAACAGCATTGCAGTGTACGCCCATGTGCTCAACATTTATATTTGTTACCATGGCAAACCTTCAAGATGGATCTTTGACACTGAAATTAAAGTACACAGAACTGACCAAGGGATTCTGGACGTGTTGAAGGAGCAGATTAGCATGAATGGTGATTGGGTGGAGAGATTCTGATAATTTCTAAAAGGAATATAATCCACCCTTCCTTTACTCCCCCCTCCTTCTCTCTCTCTTTTTCTCTCTCTTCCTCTCTCTCTCTTTGAGTCCCAGCCCCTGAAGGTGTCATAACTGTGCTCTCTCTCCCTCTCTCTCACTCACTCCCGATCACCGCCTTTCAGATCTTTAAAAGCTGGCGCTTTGCTGTGTCTCTCTCAATCTCCATTTGTGTCCTCTGGCACTGCAGGGGGACTCAGCCGGCAAAGCGCCAAGGGAATCTACTGTTTTAGGAGCAGGAAACGGACGCAGGAAAGCAGGGGGGGGAAAAAAAGACAAGAGTGATATACATCCAGAAATAGCATCGGCCACATTTAACTGACAGGGAGTGACAGTGTGCAGAACCTGAGACCTGAACAGAAGATGCCTCTCCTTTCTAACTTAACGGGCGTTGTGTTGCTGCTGATTGCCCACTGCGGATCTTGGGCCGGGGGAAGCCGCTGGGGGCCCTTCAAGGTCTGTCCCACTTGCAAGGACCCCCTGGGGGTGGGCCGGCCCCCGAGGGACCACGACGTCGCCGGCAGCACGACAGTTTTGGCACAGGGGGAGCCGTGTGGCGTGTACACCCTGAGCTGTGCCAAGGGGCTTCGCTGTGTGCCCCCACCCAGGGAGCACAGCCCCCTGCAGGCTCTGTTGCAGGGACGAGGCGTTTGCGCCAAGCACATCAGAACTAGTCCCACCGAGAGGCCCCACCCCACAGGTAAGACACAAGTGCATGAAATCACATACAGACTCAGCTTGACATTTAGTGTTATATTACGATGGATACTGCACGCATTTCTGCAGACTCGCTCTTTTATTGCATGCATGTGATGCTGTGTCACCAGTTAGTGTCTAGCCAAAGCATCTCTGGGATCACCATAGATAGAAACTCATTCATGATTCTGCTGCTTTGCAGAAACTATTACACTCTTGGTTTCAGCATCAGTTTGCCTGTAAAGATGTAAATGCTTGCATTTATTTAAATGATTTTAGTGGGATTTTTTTAGCTGTAACACATCCAGATGTATCATCCATTGCCATGCCAGGGCTCATGACAATGATTTGTCCTACAAGTCAGCCTCTCCATAGGGAATTCAGATGGAATGTGAAACTGTCACAGTGTCACCTACATCCTGATCAGGCTGCTATTTATTGCAGTGATCACCATCTGCTGTTCAAATTGAGATACTGCGATTAACCGGCATGAAAAAAGGGAGCTTACTGATGGTAATCTGTGCTCAGTCACAGCTGGAGGTCTTCAGTGGACTTATTTAGCGCAAAGATGCAGCAGTCCATCGCAAATTGTAAAACAAATTGATAAATGGAGAGCTCTGCTGTTTTAATGTCACGTTCTCATCATGGCGTTTCCTTTCCTCCCAGGTCCACATCCCTCACACTTTGGCGACCTTGAAAAAGTAAGTTTAAGCCCTTCTTTTATATCTCTGCAAAGTAAAAAAAAAAAAAAAAAAAGAAGGATGCAGTGCAATTCATTTCCTCACGGATCCGCTGCTGTTCAGGGTGTTGCAGCGACATGTACACACGCTGCTCACACGCCATGCATTATGGTGCATGATGTGTGTGCTGCTATGCGGCAGAACTAATTGAGCATGATGTGAATCGGGAAAGTTTGAACTCGGCTGCTGCAGCCACAGATTTATTTCAAACAGAAGAGAAGTCTGTATGTTCAGAAGTGGTGTGTGTGCTGCTGAAAGAGATGACACAGTCACATTTCACACCAAAAAAATGCACAGTCATTTCTGTGACCTGAAAAGCTGAAGCATTGTATAACAAAACGTTATATAATGTGACACAGTATGTGACATCTGATACACATAAATGATCCTGCTTGTTGCGATGCAAAACGGCTGCTAATCTAACACTGACGAGGGATTTCTGAGGGGAGCCAGCAGCTTTAAAATGCCACCCAGCTTCTGTCTCTGCCTCCCTGGGGCTTTTAAAGTCGCCCTCTGCATTGCTCTTTTTCCAGGCACCCTGTCGCAAGCTGCTCAACAGCGTCCTGAGGGGTCTGGAGCTGACGATCTTCCAGTCTGACCGCGACATCTACATTCCCAACTGTGACACCCGGGGCTTCTACAGAAAAAAGCAGGTAGAGGCTTCTAGGTCTTTTCTCTGTTCGGTTTTGCACAATTTGCATGAGCGCATGGAGGATTTTTTTTTTGTTGTTATTTTGCTCCTTTTTACCGTAAATAAAATCCAGTAAAACCATTTATATGTGTGCAAACATGGTAGTTGCAGCATCATGCTGTGGGGGGACGCTGTTAATCCTAAACAGCTTAAAATAATGGAAATAACTACATTCATGTTTTGGAAATGGCCCAGTCAAAGTCCAGACCTAAATCCAAGTGAGGTAATTCTTTAAAAATGAGTATCAACACAGAGTTTCCAAACTTTTCCATGTCATTTCCCCTAAAACTGCATTAGCTTCTAACCGGAGATCCCCTTTGCAAATCCACAGACAATGCTGCTACAACATATTCAAATTAACATGAAATTTCAGAATATTTTGTTCCTCACTTTTATTCACTATCTGTTTAATGCTGCCTCATACCTTCTGATTTTAGTTGGCCGTGAGTTATAAGGGGGTTTTCCAGAGGTGTCCTCCACAGCAGGACTGCTGAACGGTTCCTTCTGCCTGTTTCTTGTCAGAAACTTTTCCATTTCTTGCTGCTACGCTAGCTGGAAGAGCAAAGCAGCTTAATTTTGAGCCAATCAGAAGGATACCCAATGTAAATAACATCTCCATGTTATTTTAATTTACATTTTATAATTATGATTAAAATACAGGTTAGACTTTATGATTTCAAAAATTATAGGTGACCCTTCAACTTTCTGAGCTTACCTAGCGCCCTCTTGTGGCCCCACCTTGAAAAACAAAAATCATCTAACAGAAGGAAGGATGGGAGAAACATTGGAGCATTGATTATACAAAGTGTTGACTCAGACAGGCTTAACACAACTGCATGCCACACTTTTAAGATTTTCCATTACTTTTTTGTCAGACCATCAGGTAAATCATCATTAAGTTTCATTTAAAAAGTCTTTAATTGTCCTAAGTTCATTGAGAACAAAAATGGCTTTAAATACGTTATTCATAGCTCTTAAAAATTCTTGTGGAAGGCCTATTTAATCTCAAATATTCTATATAGTTTTATTACATAGATTTTTACTACTACACAAATCTTTGAGTAGCTCAAACATTTTCACTACATTCTGTGACTCGAGGCTGTAGCGGCTACCAGTAGCTAGAAAGTGTAAAAGCTAGTTAGCTTCTTAACCACAATCATGGCTAAATGCAAATGTATTGCCAGTTGGCTGGGCGATGATCGTCTTATCTACTGGTTTACTTATGTTGCCAGCCCATGTGATTTATTTATTTGTGATTTTTTTCTTTTGTACATTTCTGTAGTGATACAAGTCTTAAAGCTTATGCAACATTCACATTTTGCATATTTTTGTACTTCCATTTGGGTCTCCACTGCTTCTGAAAATAGTCCAAGTGCTTAAAAAAAAAGACATCTGGCTGTTTATGTTTTATGTTTATGTCTTTTGAAGTATGGAAAACAAGCCGTTTCAAAAAAACCTCCTGATTGTTGAGTCATACTGCACTGTTACCTAGCAACCCCAGCCGAGTTCCGCCTATCACCTAGCAACCATATCTGAGCTCCAGCACGCTTAGTCAGCTGGTTTAACCTCTGTATTCTCTGGACAATGGCTGCTGGAAACAACTTGGAAACCACCAGCCACATTTGTGTTGGTGGTGCAGGAGGCTCTACTAAAGCTTTTCAAAGATGGAGGGTTGTATAATTACGCTTCTGTCTTCAGCCATTTTCACATGAGAGGGTAAATGTTTTGTATAACTTGTAACTGATAGACCTGTTAAAGGAAGCCACCGTTAAATTTATTTTCTAATGGTCTTAAAAAGGTCTTAAAAAGTCTTAGTTGAGCTGGTGAAACCTTCAGAAACCCTGTAAATTCCAAAGAAAATACATGAAAAAGTACATTTTTGTGTCCATTTCTTTCTCTCTCCTCGTAGTGCCGCTCCTCTAAGGGCATGCAGCGTGGCCACTGCTGGTGCGTAGACGAGCTCGGCGCGCCTGTGCCTTCCCGTGCCAGAGAGGACGGCAATTTACCATGCGATGGGGAGTGAGAGACGCGTCTATCCGACTGCTCTGAGCCTGGAGAAGGAGAAGAAGGAGGAGGTGGTGGTGGTTGATGGGTGGAGGAGCTGGAGCACAGGGAGGAGAGGGCGGGTGGCTTTAGCATGTGCTAGACACTGCCTGGACAGGAGGTAACAGGGATAAACCACTCCCTATGGGAAAAATACACATTCATGCCCTCTCTTTCTCTCTGTCTCTTGTCTCTTGCAGCAAGATACTCTCTTTTATGGTCAAGCGTCAGCAACAGTAACATCTGCCTGAATGTCAAACAGCTGCAGCAGCGTCCTTTGCCTTGTCTCTGTGACATGCTGCATGCTCGTGCTCCGTGAACTGCCTCAGCGATGATTTATAAACAAAACAAAACTTCCTCCATATTCCCTGACTCTTGTCCCGGCTTTTCTCCTCTTTTTCTTCCTTTTTCACTTTTTAGGGATAGCTGACACTGCCTATGTTTTTTCTGATCTCAGTGGGCTGAAATACTGTTAGGCAGGTGATGTGACACAAAAACGTCTGGAAAAAAAACTGTAAAATTAAAAATGTGTCTCCCTCACCGTCCTCTCTCTCCCGCTCTCCAAAGATACACTGATATCGCCATAAATGACAGAAAAATACTTCTTTTTTTATTATTAACTTATTTTTGAGTATGTATTGCCATCAGTTACTGCTTGAATCCTATAGTATCAAATATATATATAGATATATAAATACATGTCAAGCCAGAAAAAATATCTCTAAGAGTGCATCGGTTCATTCTGACTGCCTATCAGTTGTTTCTTTGTACATACGTTTCATTTTTGTGGTGAAGTGGCAGACAAAAAACTTACAGCTGTTACTCTTTTAAAAAAAGTTGTAAGGCATATTTTTCTACACGTCAGTATAATATTTTATATATATATAAATATATATGAATTGTTGATTTATTTAATGAAGCTACAATACAATGCCATGTATTTTTATATTGTCAGCAGTTTCTTATTTAAATACAGAGATTATTTTATTTCATGTCGGGGTGAAGATGCCTTTTTGGGCCACAATGCATTCATTAGAGCTCCATTAAACTGCTGTACATGACATGTCATGGTTCTAACTCATGTTTATCTTTTAATTTTTTCCTTTTAGTTATGTTTTTTAAGGGATTAAGAATGAGAAATGATTATTCTTTGTTTTATTTTGGCAAGTCAAAACATAATTTTTAATTTCAGTACGAGAAAAAAGCTGGAAAAAAAAAAAAAGATTTGTTAGTGTTATGGTATGTCTCTGCTGCGTCCTTGCAAAAGTCCCCCAAAATCTGTGTGCTACTAAATGAAATTAATGCTGTTTCTGACCAATCTTGTTGTGCCAGTGTGTGTGCTGTGGTGATAGGTCTCTGCACAGAGGACCTGTAAAATGTTTGCAAATACAAAAATAAAACATGACAGTAAAAATGGAGAAGAATAAACATATATTAATAGAACGTCTGGTGTCGAGTGTTTTCTTCCTTTTCACCAAAGCTGAGCCAAATAAAACAGCATCACTACTGTAGCTCAAAATTATAACTTTGCAAGTCATATTTATTATGTTGAAAGTTGTAATTATGACTTTAAAATTCAAAATTACAACTGAAGGTCAAAGTTATAATGTTGAAAGTTGAAATTATGATCAAAAATAAAAATTTTGACTGAAAGTCTAAGTTATGATTTTGAAAGAAAGTATGTCTTTGAAAGTCAAACATATGACTTTGAAAACTGAAATCATAATGTTAAATCTCAAAATTATGACTTTACAAGTCAAAGTTATGATGTTAAGATTGATCATTTTGTTTAAAATTGAAATTATGACTTTGAAAATGGAAATTATAATGCTGAAACTTGAAATTAAATCCGAGAACTATGACAAGATCTCAAAATTCTGGTTTTGTATGTCTGTCATAACTTCAAGTGGCAGTAATGGACTTCCATAAATTTCCGCCCAAACAGACAAAAAAATTGTAAGTCCCCGCCCACATTTCGGTCACCTGACTCCAAAAGATAGATTTTAATTGGTCCCTGACAGCTGTCAATCATACACTCACCTCTTGGTCAATTGAAAATAACGCGGTTGAGCTCGAGGTGGCAGTGGTGGACTGTTAACTGTCAGTGAGGTTAAGAAAACACTTCTGTTGTGGTAATGGGAGACTGAGTACTGATTCATGTCGATAGTTTAAACGTTAAACTGAAACCTGGAAGAGGCGGCGTCGGTTAGAGCGATCAGAGCTTAGGCGCGTGAACTTTAGCTGTCATAGTCAGCGGCGCGTGAAGGAGCCGTTAAACATCATCAGGAAGAAGAAGAAGCGTCACCGCCCGCTCGGAGCTCTCTCTCTCTCGGCAGGGGACGACAGAACACGGTCCGCGGCCATGGCTGCCCTCGGTAACTCGGGGACTGTTACGTCCAGTCCGATGGTGGTCCTGGCGCCCAAGACGAAGACGAAGAAGAAGCACTTTGTTCAGCAGAAGGTGAAGGTGTTTCGAGCCAGCGAGCCCATCGTGAGCGTGTTCATCTGGGGCGTGAATCACTCGGTGAGTCGGTGGAAGCTAACGTTTCACTACATGCTAATCACCTCAGTTGGAATGTGCTAACTCGGTGTAGCTTCGGTGTTAGCATCAGAGGCAACCTCACTCTATTATAGCGTTTTGGAGAGATGACAGCAGAATCTGTGACATGACATATTGGAAACTTGGTCATCTTTAAAAGAATTAATAACTAACATGTCTTTATGGCACAAAGGGAGTGATCTGATCTGTGGGTTCTTATTTTAGTTTACACAGGCGCTTATGGGACTTAGAATGTGTTTATTTTGAACTTAGCATTTAGTTACAGTTTAAATACCATAAATTCCTTCTTTTATTTGTGTTAAAATATGTATTTTGGGAGTAGGCTTAATAATTTCACATTTATCATCAGATTTCTCGCTCAGCAGTTTGAAAAATATGTCAACATGTTAACTATTTATTTGCCATTTATATTATTACAAAACTATTAATTGTAAATGTATAAAACTAACTTCTCTGTGACGCAATAAATAGTCCAACTCCTAAAAAATATTTAATTTTACAGCTTTTTAAGGGTCGCTGCTCCTGATCTCAACACTTTCCCTACTAAAGCAAAGTTGTTTATTCATGAGGTTGATCATTATGTTTTTTTACTTTATGGACAGAGCTTTTATGTTTTTAGACTTTGAAGCTCTTCTGTAGCTGTGTTGGAAAAGCCTGATATTGCAGTGTTATTGTTAATATCATATAAAATGTAACTAAAAACACATTTTTCAGACTTTGAAGTTCTTCTGTAGCTGTGTTGGAAAAGCCTGATATTGCAGTGTTATTGTTAATATCATATAAAATGTAACTAAAAACACATTTTTCAGACTTTGAAGTTCTTCTGTAGCTGTGTTGGAAAAGCCTGATATTGCAGTGTTATTGTTAATATATAAAATGTAACTAAAAACACATTTTTCAGACTTTGAAGCTCTTCTGTAGCCGTGTTGGAAAAGCCTGATATTGTAGTGTTATTGTTAATATCATATAAAATGTAACTAAAAACACATTTTTCAGACTTTTAAGTTCTTCTGTAGCCGTGTTGGAAAAGCCTGATATTGTAGTGTTATTGTTAATATCATATAAAATGTAACTAAAAACACATTTTTCAGACTTTGAAGCTCTTCTGTAGCCATGTTGGAAAAGCCTGATATTGCAGTGTTATTGTCAATATCATAAAATGTAACTAAGAACACATTTTTCCCACTTTGCCTTTTCTTTTCTATTGTAACGATACTCGGTGAAAGAAATTCTTTTTAAGTTACATGGAAAAACGATTGCCACTACTGAAGCGCTTTTTTTGTTTTGTTTTTTTTCTGGTAAACTTTGTTGTTGCCAGTACAACAGGAACATTTCTCTAGGTTGGAGCACAGATCCAATGTCAAAGGTCGACCTACATTTTTCAAACGTTTCCCTGGATCAGCAAACTTAAATTAAAACAGTCTCCAGAAATGAAATGAAAAATGTTGAGGAGGTAATGTCACCATTTGAATCAGCTGTGTAGGAACAGGAACACATGTAAAGCATGTAGGACACTGGCCCCTGAGGACTGGAGTTGGACACTCCTGCTCTTGTCTTATCCTCTTCAGCTCAATCATGCGAAACTCTGGGTTAAAGTCTCAGAGTTTAACTAATTCTAACTGTTTTTATGGGATTTTTGGAGCCTAAGATGTTGTCATTTGCTGCAGTTCTCACTGATTATTCTCTTCACAAAGTGGTTGGGATATCAATAAGGATTCTTGTTAAATTTGTAGGACAATGTATCCATAAAATAAGTACTTATGGGAGGCTATATTTTTAGTAGCAGTGATGCTGAAGCTGACAGAGAGTATTGGAGAGTTTATGATTATAGAAACAAAGGAAAACAGTGAAATTAGCATCAAAATACTTTTGTAATAACATGTTTGGATGATTTTGTGCAGCTCTAGTCCTTGTCTAGCTTAGTGACTACAAGGTTAAGTTGAAGGGATTGTTCCACATTTATTTTCATTAAACTTGGATTTTGTTTTAGAAAATTTAATGTAAGACGCAGCAGGATATTTTTTTACACATTTTCACAGGGTTGCCAGTAAGTATTACTACTACTGTAGCATATATGTTTGTGATTTTGTTTTTCAATGTAATTTCATAAATGTCTCTATAACATTTTAACACTTGAGTAGAGAAACAACAAGTTTTAAAAAATGGAAATGTATAAAAACATTTAAAAAGTAAGTAAAAAAAAACAAAACAGAAGTGGCAGATGTTGAAGTCTAATTATGGGTTTAGGAAATGTTCATGTTGCACCCAGGTTACCATTTAGTCCTGACCTACTTCCATTTTGTGATCATGCAGTTCCCTTGGGAGTAAAATATATCAATCAGCTGTAAATGGAAGAGGTTTTTTTTAATTCTCAAATCTGAATTATTTAGTTTATCATGGAAATTTATATTCCACCTTCTTTTCTGCTGTGGTTCCAGATCCAGTATAAAATTGTTAACTTATTCAAGCTATTTAACAATATTGCAATAGTTAACAGCAATATGCTTGTGGCAACCTTTTAATTATTGGGAAAAAACGGAAAAGACAAAGCAGTAAAAAATAGTTAAAAACCTGGACTGTTCAACTAATATTTCAGGGAGAAGTTGAAGCATGTTATACTTGGAAATGTTTATACTTGGAAATGTTACAAAGGCAACTTTCTTTTAAAAATGAATATCTATTATAGAAAATTTGTTAATAAGCATTTTACTTCCATTTTAAAACAAAGAAAAACATTTACAAAAAGACTGAAATTTTCTTCTGTAGGGTGTTTGTGGAAAATTATGTAAATAAAAAAGCACTTACTTGTTTTTGCTGTTGAATTATCATTATGACGACACGCCTATGCTTAGAAGTGAATAAATATTGAAGGGTTGCAAGACCCCGTTGGAGTTGGCCTGTTGGAGTTAGCTCGTCTGACGTAGCTAAGTCTGACTTAGCCCTTGCTGCAGACAAGCTTTTGTGTCTTTGTGATTCTTGCAGAGTTTATTTGAAGAATAAACCTAACAGCTGATACTTGTAATTTTTTTGTGGAAATTCAATACTGGATTTAAAAAAGAAAAAGCTGCTAAAATCTGCATTAAAATGACTATATTTCAGAAGATTTGTTGTTTCTGCACTATTTTTGCCAAATATCAAAAGTCACTGTGAAAGGTCCAAAGAGCCTTAGAGCAAGCCTGAGCTAGAAAATATTAGAATAACCTAATTTTCCAACTCCGGTCCTTAAGGGTCGGTATCCTTCAGGGTTTACATGTGTCCTTGTTCCAACACATCGTTTTAAATGGCTAAATTACCTCTTCAATATCTATTTTTCCAATAAAACTCTCTCACCCAGCATCCTACACAATTAAAAACAATACAAATCACATGTACATGTTTTTTAAAAAGTTTTTGCATTGGAAACTAAAATTTTTCTATCCTATTGCTGCTTGTGCCTCTGAATCTATGGCCTGACGGAGGCATTTTTCTTCAAGAATCATAAGATGATGTGCAATCCCAAACCTTTAATTTGTATATATGTCTGTCCTTTGTGTAGATCAATGATCTCAGCCAGGTTCCTGTTCCTGTCATGCTCCTGCCTGATGACTTCAAAGCTAACACTAAGGTCAAAGTCAACAACCACCTCTTCAACAAGTGAGACACTCACTCTTATACTTTTCGTAAGGACCATCAGGCAGATTAATGTTATAACATTTTCACTTCCTCTCCTTTCATCAGAGAAAACCTTCCCGGACATTTTAAGTTTAAGGAATACTGTCCTCAGGTCTTCCGAAATCTAAGAGAACGTTT
This sequence comes from Alfaro cultratus, assembly GCA_903066825.1. Taxonomy (NCBI): domain Eukaryota; kingdom Metazoa; phylum Chordata; class Actinopteri; order Cyprinodontiformes; family Poeciliidae; genus Alfaro; species Alfaro cultratus. The sequence goes on along the minus strand of CAEFZX010022000.1, from coordinate 5,530 downwards.
TGGTATCGAGGATCTGGACTTTCAGGTGAGAATGTTTTAATCTTTTGTTATTATTCCCATGCGATACATGAAATGTCCTCATTTTCTGACTTTGTGCCGTTTGTCGTTTTCTTCTCAGGTGTCTTTAACCCGCAGCCCCCCGGTGAGAAGTGCAGATGATCAGGGAGAGAGTCTCCTCCTCAACTCCTACGACCGAACTCTTGTCATCAAGCAGATCTCCAGCGAAGACGTTGCAGACATGCACAACATTCTGTCAGAGTATCACCAGGTAACTGAAGCACTTAAATACCTCCTACCTTCTGTCAGGTGCATTTTCATTTTTCATTTTATTTTTTATTTCATTCACTCGATAATAAATATAAATAGTTCATGTGACAACTAAAAGAAACAATGAATGGAAAGGAGCAGAAAGAAGTATAAACTTGCAATATCTGCCTCTATTTGCATAAAAAGAAAATTAAATATTCAGGCCAGAAAACTATTCCAGAGAAGTACAAATAAACAAAAAAAATCTTTTAAATTCAGATAAAGGTTTAGATTGTTCTATAAACTGACACCTTTAATTGAAATTAGAATCCGTATTTCCTTTATTGCCCTTCTGAATCCATTTTATTTATTTCATTTTCTTCTAAGGTGTATATTCAATTTCTTAAACATTAATTTGCGTACTGAAGGAATGGGATGATTTATGAAACAAAACCTTTTGCTTAGCTTGGTTGCAGCTAGGCTAGGTCATCCGTTATACAGCTCCTACATTCAAGATGCTATACTCAATGTGAATAACTGGTTGTCATGGTGACTAATAACCTGCTGTGATTGGTTTATCTGTAGAGGGATTATCAGTTGATGCCACTCTACGTCAGTACCCACTGTACTGATCATCACTACTTAAGCTGTTTACAATTCTACCAATAAAATTATTTACAGCTCGCACAGCCAGCAAGATGGATACGAGTAACCATGGCAACCAGTGGCAGTTTCAGTTCAGACACCAAATGTACCTCAATACACACAGTGGAAACCATTTTAGCACTAAAGCAGAAGCTATCATCTTTAGTCTGGGCGTTCATCCAATCAGTGGCAGGGGAAATTTATGCCGCTTCTGGATTGGCTGCTTTGCAGACGGCAGCCAGTGATAGCGTGTCAAGTTGCATCACCTTTGGTATCTCAGCTTTTCTGGATTTTCATTTGAGTGTTTTATAAATGCACTGCAGAAAAATAATCAGCAAATAATCTGAATATATATATTTCACTTAAATAACACTGACTAAAATTGAACAAGTCAATGTTACTCAATCAGTTAATTTAATAAAAATAAAAAAATCCTCAGGCAGCAAATTTGCATGTCTGCTTTTTTTTTTTAAGTAAGGCTAGATAATTAGGTTTTACAGTGTGTTAGCTGAGCTCTGGCCTTGAGGGAATGTTGTTCTAAAGTTTCCCAGCCCTGATGCTTTAAATGCCAATAAAATACCTGACGAGTTGTAGAAACGCCTCATGACATTGAAATTAGTGAAAATACATAGTTTGGCAATCTGACCTCTTTTGCTGTTAACCTTTGACCTCAACAGTTATGTAGAGAACCCAAGGCATCTTTCTTTTCCTTTTTAAAAAATAACTTGCATAGGTTCTCCTTGTTTTTACAAGCAATTCTAGGCAGATCATAAAACCATGCCGGTTGATTGCAGTGCGTCTGAATGCTTCACACCATCCCAGGGCTGCAGATGCCACATCTGTCATCTGTCGCCTCCCCCTGGGAGTGTGCTGCATGCTGCAGGATGTTTTTTTCCAGTGAGAGTCAGTGAGGCCTGCTGAGCTGATGTGGGACCAAATGTGGTTCAACCTACAAAAATGGTTGTTAAAAATGTCTGCTGAGGGTAAACGTGCAAAATCTGCCTCCTCCCCTTAATTAGGAGTCTTTGTTTACGTGTCTGAGCATGAGTAAGCACTCAGGAATGCTGTTTTTATTGCTCTGGGTCATTGCAGAAGTTGCTAATCTAGTAAGGGTGTGTTGATTCATCTTTTTAAGGAAAACAAAAAGTCATTTAATAGAAAATCCTCCAAAGGCTCAGAAAGCGGAGCGGAGCTGCAGCCATGCATATATTTGCCTCAGAATTTCTTTCTGTTCTTATCTTTGTGTCTTTTTTGTCTCTTTGTTTGTTTTCTTTATTTTTTTTGGAAAGAGTTTAATTATTGGGTCAATTGGCTTGACCAGGCTTTCTTTCTCTGTTTTACTCTTTTCTCTCTTTTTCTTTGTTTCTTTTTTATCTTTATCAGCTTCTTTTGTTTTTTCTTTGTTCCTTGTCCGTTTCTTTTGTTTGCTTTTTTGTGCTTTTTTTTCAGATGAAATATCTTTACAGACAAACTAACATAAATGAACAGCTGAAATAACGTTTGTCATTTTATGTCATTCTTTTTTATTTAGCTATTTATTTTTTTTACTTGAATTGTGCAATATTTTTATTTGGCTTAATTTATAAACCATTTCACAAAATCGAAACATGCTTTCTAGAGTGCAGTGTTGTGAACTCATGGTTGCTTTAAATTACATTTTCCTATTTTTTTCTTTCTTTTTTTTCACTCTTCCATATGTTTCATGTCTACTCAACCTAAATAGAATCATTTATAGATGCTGCTGCATATTATTGTTGTGAAAATGTAGATGTCTACATGTTAGATATTGTGTCAGGCTTTTAAAGTTGGATTTGAATCTCCTCTGCAGGCTGAATGTTGTGGCTTTGTGTCACTAGACCAGCAACAAATACTCTTGTGTGTGATTGTTGGTATTTTGAAAATATTCAAATGTTCATCTATTTTTAAGTCAGAGGGAAATGAGCAAGGTTTCCCTCTTTACTCTCCGTTTGTTGCAGATTTTTGAGACCTGCAGATCTTTTAAGTCAGGGTATGAAGTGGAAACAGTTGAGTCTGGCTTTTGGGCCTTTGTTTTGTTGGAGAAGGAGGATGTTGGCATTCACAACAAACTTCCTTGGGGAAACGGAAACGATGTGTAGATCTCATTGTTGTGCGTGGAACTACTGAGCCTCCCTTGTGCATCATCCAAACTACCATTTTTTCCCACAGTCAAACCAATTATGGACTGTTTTATTGTTTTAATTTTTGTTGTACCCTCTGATTTGTATGAATCGTGGTTTTACTACTGCTACAACTTTTAGGGTGCGTTCACACCAGCCCTCTTTAGTCTACTTTAATGAAACTCCAGTTTGTTTGCCTAGAAAGTCCGGTTTATTTTGAGGAGGTGTAAATATGCAATCGAACCAAAAATATTTAACTCTGGTTCGCCTATAATCCTCAGTCTGGGTTCAGCTGAAGTGAACTCTGATGCGGTTTGAATGTACATGTGAATGCCAAGCAGACCAGAGACCGCTGCAAAAGCAGGAAGTAGACTGCAGCACAGGACATTCTGGGTAAATACAACCAGAGCAAACACTGGAGTAGTGCTAATGGGAGAAATGGCTCAGTTTTTTACTAAAGATGAAGTTTAACAACTGCTAAAGTCTGACGCCACTCCATTTTTATAGAAGGAAGTTGTGCTCAATGACTTCTTCAGATGTTTTTGTTGCTTCCTTCAGTGGTTTTTGGTTTTCCAAAGGGTTCAGTTTGTTTGACACAGAGAAGGTGAAAGAGAACCGCATCAGCTGAAAATGTAGCAAATGTTTAATTTTAGAGACATTTCCCGTCTTTTGATGTAGCTAAAACTGAAGTTACCCAAGCATGAGGTACGTTTTGCAGTAGGAGGGACTGGTGCACTTCAACAAATACACAAAGAATATCATTTGGAAACATTGATGCAACAACAATTACTTGATTTATACTGATAAATGCCCATCGTGGGACTTGCACTGCAAATAAGCTAAGACTATAAATCAGGGGTGCTCAAGTCCAGTCCTCGAGAGCTACCATCATGCAACTTTCAGATGCTTCCCTGCTCCAACACACCTGAATCAAATGAGTGGCTCGTTACCAGGCCTGTTCAGAGCTGATCCCCGTCTGTTGAAGTAAGGCTGCATCTAAAAGTTGCAGGATGGTAGCTCTCGAGGACTGGACTTGAGCACCCCTGCTATAAATGTTATTGTTCATACTTCACATTCAAATAAACAATAAAGACATAAAGTGGGCTGAGCTAAAAAAAATCAATCAGGAGGAATGGAACAGAATTTTAGCAAACTATTGAGATGCTTTTCGAATACATTTATAAAATATTCAGTTCTATCAATATAAAGGAAATGCTTTGTGTGTAAATTTGTAAATTTAAAAAATTGGAAAAATTCTGCAAAGTGATTTTTACAATTCTAACCAGCCTTTATTTTGTTCTGCATTTGCCAATTCAGTTAGAATAACATTTTATGCTCAAGATCTTCCCGATTTTGCCCCCATTTTTAAATCCTTTTTCTTTTGTGTGTGTAATGAGAGCTGAATCAGGTAAAGTGACTTAAATCTACATGCACATGGTTTAAAATGGCTGCTTTTTCTGCCTTCAGCACATCGTGAAGTGCCACGGCAGCACGCTGCTGCCCCAGTTCCTGGGAATGTACCGGGTGAGTGTTGACAGCGAGGAGGCGTACCTCATCGTCATGAGGAACATGTTCAGCCACAGGCTGGTGGTGCACAGGAAGTACGACCTGAAGGTAAGGAGGAACCGCCGGGCGTTGGCTCAAACCGTACCGGTTCATAAAGTAAAGAGAAAGTCAGAAAAAAAACACAAAGTTTTCTGTTTGTTTAACAAAGGGTTTAAACAAATAATAAAAAAGACATTCTGCTGTCTCAAATACTCTGCCTAAAGGTCTTGCATGTCATTGACTAAAGAAATTAAAAGATAAATCGCTAAAATGTAATTTTTATAGCAGAAAACTGTCTGTTGTTTACAGGGCTCTCTGGTTGATCGTGAAGCAAGTGACAAAGAAAGGGTAAGCATATCTTTTTAGCATCGATTCATGGTAAAGTTATGTATAAAATGTCTGAACTGTGTTTGATGCGAAGGAAAAAGAGCTTCCAACCTTTAAGGACATGGACTTCAGGAACAACATGCAGAAGGTTTACATTTCAGACGAGGAGAAGGAGAAGTTCATGGAGAAACTCAACAGAGATGTTGAGGTGAGCGTTTAAAAGCCGATAATTATCTCCATTTTACAGCAGAAGGAGGAAAAACCTGAAGTTGCACCGCCGCTTTACAGGATCAAGATGTCAGATGTGAAACTATCTGCCAAACGGAGAAATTTAGATCTTACTAAACTAATGAGTCAGTCAAATTTTATTTACAATATTATAAGGCACTATAAGGCGCACCTAAAAACCTTCAATTTTCTCAAAAGTGCACCTTATAATCCAGTGCGCCTTATATATGGACCAATATTGAGCCACAACAGGTTTCGCAACTACGGTAAGCAGCCGCCGACTTCATTTTCCCCCGTAGAAGAAGAAGCACGTGGTGAATACTAGGCTCATTATGAGAATTTGAGGTATATATATTAGGATTCAATAGATGGCAGTAGTGCAACAATAATGGATGCAAGCT
>CAEFZX010021999.1:0-23420 GCA_903066825.1 Alfaro cultratus | reverse complement strand
GAGACAGACAGAACCGTTAACGGACCTGGAGAGACAGACAGAACCGTTAACGGACCTGGAGACACAGACAGAACCGTTAACGGACCTGGAGACAGACAGAACCGTTAACGGACCTGGAGACAGACAGAACCGTTAAGATCTAGAAAGTATCCTGCTGGTTCTGAAGCACCAGTTGATTCCTGTTAGGTTTCCAGTAAGTTCTGAAACTTACCGTTCCAAAAGTTAAAGTTTCACAAAATACTCTCTAAGTTCCCTAAAGTTTTCCACAGGTTCCCCCTTTAGCTCCTGTAAGTTCTAGAAAGTACCCAGCAGGTTCCACAGAAAGACTCTTTAAGTCAGAAGTGGAGCCTCGAGTTCAACCAACCAGAATGCAGCAAGAGGTTTCTGGATGGAAAGTCAACACCAAAAAAATGGCTGCTGGAAAACAATGGCTGCTTTTCCAGCAGCCATTGTAGAGCATACAGCAGTAAAACCAGCTCACCACATATCCTGGAGCTCTGATTGGGTTGCTAGGTAACGGGCAGAACTCTGCTGTGGTTGCTGGGTAACGGGCAGAACTCTGCTGTGGTTGCTGGGTAACGGGCGGAACTCTGCTGTGGTTGCTAGGTAACGGGCAGAACTCTGCTGTGGTTGCTAGGTAACGGGCGGAACTCTGCTGTGGTTGCTAGGTAACGGGCAGAACTCTGCTGTGGTTGCTGGGTAACGGGCAGAACTCTGCTGTGGTTGCTAGGTAACGGGCAGAACTCTGCTGTGGTTGCTAGGTAACGGGCAGAACTCTGCTGTGGTTGCCAGGTAACAGTTTAAGGGCCGGTGTCAGCTGATTTGTGACATTTTTTTATCTATTTTTGAAGAGGCTCATTTTCCAGACACCAAAAATGCAAATTTATTGCCATGAAACAAACTGGATGTTGTTTTTAAGTGCTCACACTGCAAAACACAAAATCTTACCATGTATTTTAATTTAGTTTCTAGTGCAAATATTTCAGTAAAGTTGAAATACGGTAAAAATAGCTTACAGTACATTTTCAATAAGAAATATGAGCTTATTTTAAGTGAATAATGTGCTAATATTGGCAGATGAATTCACTCATGAAACATTTCTCCATTGTTATAAATGAAATAATCTGCCAATGAAACTTTGGACTTTTTCATCAATATTCTGGAGTTTCTGGCTGAAAACAAGCAGCAACTGCAAAGTTACCTGCAAGTTAGTTTTGTCTCATTTCAAGAACCAGAAACTAGACCAAAGATACTTGGTAAGGTTTGTGTTTTTTGCAGCGTCGGCAGCTTTTAGAGCAGCAGAGAATTACAAAAATGTGAATTTGGCACAATAGGTCCACTAATGCGGTTCCCAGATGTACTGAGCTGCTGCAGTGAGCCACAGCAGCAGAAAGCAGCAGCTTCAACCTGCAGAGCCATGAAAGGGCCGACAGCAGCGGTGAGGCGGGTCAGAACCAGCCGGATAACAAAGGCAGAGCCGGAGCGCAGAACACAGGCCGGGTCGGACCGGGTCGGACTCCCAGATGAAACCGGGCAGCAGAAAGTGGGAGCAGTGAGTCCAGCCGCGCCAACAGCTGGCCGCACTCGGCTCATTTCATGTCAACACGCGTCTCCAGGTAGATTAATCCGAGCGCCGGGACTTTAATGAAAGCTGTTTATTTTCTTCTCCGTGTTACTGTGAGATTTAAAGCAGGATGAAGTGATTGAATCAGATCTGATGAAAAAAACCAGCAGACGATGCGACTGCGTTTAATGGAAAAATGAAATCTGACAGGCTTTCCATTTATCCAGGCTGCTCCATCAAAATGAGTTCCTGGCAAACAAAATGTGTCTGCTATCTGTGAGCAGCTACTTTAAAACCAAAGCAGGACTCGCAGAAAATGTCACGACTACCAGGAAGCAGCAGGAAGCATGATTAGAAAAGATGACTAAGGGGTACAACGTTTTGCTGCTTATTATTCCATTATATTATTTATTAAATGTCTGTTGTTTTCATGTAATCCTCTTTTAGACGCTCCCTGCAGGCGTTCCTGACATCCAACCAACCCTCTGCATCCTTCATCACATTCAGGAACCTCCTCTCCTCCCTGCCAGCTCCGTCTTCACTGGAAATCGCTGATAGTTATTAATGTTTTTCTTCCCTTTCCATTTTTCTGTTGCACAAATTTGATTCTGAAACAACTATTAAGGCTTTAACTGTAAGTTCTACTTCTCTTTCTGGTAGCAACACAAAACACAGGGCGTACTTTTAAGTTTTGGAAAGTTTCAGAGAAGTTTTAGCAAAGAAACTTCCAGAAGTTCAGGGAAAATGATGCACAATTCGTAGACATTAAAATAACTGAGGTTATAACGAAAACTATGATTAGATACGCAGATGATACCGCGCTCTACTTCATAATGTCACCAGAAAACTCTGAACCCAACCAAGAAGAAACTGAACTATTAAAGATCTGAAGTGAGTTATTACAGCTGGAAACTGGAGGTCAGGCTGAAATCTGGGTTTGGACCTTCAGAGACACATAGAGACGGTTTTGTCGTGTCAAGGGATGGATACCAAACAGAAGAACAAACTGGCACAGATCGTCAACCAGGCTGGGAAGATCATTGGACTCAAACAGCTGCAACTCTCACACTTGTACATGCAGGTCCTAACAAAGAAGGCACATCAAGTCTATCTGGACCCTACTGACCCGCTTCACTGGGCTTTCCAGTTGCTGCCATCTGGACGTAGATTTAAAGTCCCAATGGGAAGGAAGAATGGCTACAAGCGGCCATTTGTCCCATCAGCTGTGGCTACTCTAAACAAAGAACTGGTTACAATAACTGAGAGTAGATAAACTCTACCTGCTCCCCAATAGTCTTTTAGGAGTATTTTATTAAGTTTAAACTTTACATAGTAACACAGTAGCATCGTAACTTAGTGTAGAAAACTGTGTGCTCTTCTTAGCAGTAGCATGGTACATTTTAAATGGTTTTTAATATTTAACTGAGTGACATGGATACAGTAATAGGACTTGATTTTATTCCTCAGATTTTGTCTTATATATATAAATTTATTTGTTCCTTATTGTGTTGACTGTGATGTGTTTTGTGTCTTTGTGCCACTACCAAAGCAAAGTTTCCATTTTATGTAAGTTTAATGGACAATAAAGAATCTAAAGTCTAAAAATCAGCCTTCTGTCACCTGAACAACGTTTCCAGGAAACATTAAAGATCTGCTGCTGTTGGATCAGAACCTTCCAGAACTCTCAGGTCCGGAAGGTTCTGATCTGCAGAACCAGAACCAAACGTCAGTCTGTCTTTCAACCGGTCACCATTTTCCCTCACTTTGCTTTTGTAATCTGTTCTTTTGATTGTTTAAAGTTTTATTTTCTTTCTAATCATGTAAAAACATTTATAAACACACAAACTTTCCTTTTCTTGTAGAAATAATACTTCAGATTCACTGCAGGATTCACAATTTACTCAAAGAGTTTCAGAAAGTTACTTTAACAAAAATAATCTGCTGCTGTCCAGCCAACGTTGCTCTTGTTAATAAGATTTTCAATCTCTATTAATTTTAATCCAAAGGTTTAAAGAAAGCAAAAAGTGCCTTATAAGTTCTGGAATGTAAGTTTTGAGGCGGAGCTTGAAAGTTTTGGAAAGTTCCCACTGAGTTTCAGGAATGAAAACTACAGAAACCTGAAAGTTTCAGTGCATGTTTCTAAAAGTGAGAACTGATCTTGTGTGTGCAGACGCACAGTAAGAGAAAAGGATTAAAACATGTTTACACCCTGATGTTCAGAAAGAAATTTCATTTCAAAGTGGAAGTTGTTTGTCCCAACAGAGACTCCGTCCTAAAGCAATTGATTTAATGGAAATAAATGTTGCAGCGTTCAATTTGTACGTTCCTAATTATGTAAAAGGCTCATTAACAAAAAGTGGAGTTCATTCATTTATTATAACTTTTTCTAAACTTTGTGGAACAAAACAGATTATATAAGAATACGTGAGAGCAGCTGGGAACGTCGGAGCGCTGATCAAACAGAGACGCTGAATTATTAATGCAGCTTCTGCACTTTAAAAACATAATTTATGAACATAATTTGGAGTCCTAATGTATCCCAGATAAGAACATTTCCACCATTTTATTCTAATTGAGATGTAACTACAACCACTGAGTCAATAAAGATGATGTAACCAAATAGTTTACATATTTCTAATATGATTTTCCTTAAAGGGTAAATCTGTTAAATATTTCTATTAGAATTAAACACAAGTCAAATCCTTCCAGACACTTATAATTAAATTAATAAATGTATTTAGGAGTTAATCTGTGTTCATTTAAAAACTGAAACTCCAACCAAATGTATATTTACATCAAAGTCTAGTGATTTTATTAACTTAATGACTTAAAGCTCAATTAGTTATTAATTGCTTATGTCGTCACCATGACCAAAAATTCAAACAGGATCATTTTAAGATCTGAACTGAACCAGCAGCTGATTCACAAAATGATTCTGACTAAAATAAAAGCTTTCTGCTTACAGTCCAACATCACTAAGTTTCTAAATCAAAGTTTAAAAAGACAATTCAATGCACAGAATAAAGACCATTATAATAAAACCAGGTTGTGTTTAACAGTAACCGCTGCTTTCTTCCAGACCTCCGTTGCTACGGTCAGTTAGCTGCTGCTAACAACGCTAGCAAGGATATTAGCTAAACCCACGATTCAAATGTTTTCCATAAAACACAGAGATGAGACAAAACAAATGGCAAAACATGGAAAAATACAGAACAACAGATTATATTTTCAATTTAATTTCTGGCATCTGCTCTTACTGCTGATAACGTAGTTAGCTGCTAACGGAGCTACTGATGCTACTCACTTATTAGTCAAAAATAAAGTGTAACACTTTATTGTTAATATACTAAGATTAAAATATACATCAAACTAGTGCTAAATATACTATAATAAAACATTTTTTATTGAATTTTATACACTAAACTTCTACTTATTTATCAAGCTAGCAGCTAGCCAGCGCTAATGTTGCAACCAATATGCAGGGTGTCTACATTTATGTCATGAAAGCAGCACACTCTTCCATTTTATGTATTTAAACTAAAATACAATAAAGTTTGAAAATAATAAACTTTATTGTATTTTCTTTAATTCTACACTAAACCACTCTGTTTAGCAAGCTAGCAGCTAGCTGCTTACATAACTAACAGTGCAATCAAGAATCGGGATATTTATAAGGAAATATACACTATTACAATCCTTAGAGAAAAGAAATATAGTGGGAAATATTTGTAAATTTTATTGCGTTCATGTTACTGGCAGGCTAGCTGCTAGCATAGCTAATGGTGCTATTAGCTAGCAGGTTTTATTTAGTAACAACATGGTTGCTATATATAGTTAGAGAGAAATAATTCCCTATGTACGTTTCAGTACAGCAGCTATTTGAGTCACTGCTGTAAAATGTTATTATATGAAAGGAGATAAATCCTGCTGCAGTTTTTATTCTGGGTTTTGTTGTGACCCTGTGAGGCCATTTTCCTGCTGGTCTGAATCAGTTCCTGCTTCCTGTGTCCCACCTTGACAGAAACAATCTGTGAAGCTGAACTCTGACCAGGCCACCGTCTCCTGCTGCAGTGAGAAACAAGAAGCCCAGGGATCCATCGGCAGAACCGAGGTCGCTCCCGCGCGCCGTCTCTGACATCACCACATATGTGAGGCGACGGGAACGCTGATGTAAATTATATAGTTGAGCCGCTGTCGGTTTGTGTGAGGATCAGCCGGCGCCTGCAGCAGCCGCTCACTGAGGAGGCAGGCAGTGGAGCCGTCACCAAACTCGCTTCAAGTCTCATCAGCAAACTTTAGACTTGATCAACTTAGGAAGCAGCAGCTCCGTGTTTTTATAGACAACGTTTCTCAAACTTATTCAGGCTGACGATCATTTAGCTGTTCTGGTGTTTTCATTATTCTGTGTTCCTCAAACTCTTTCTTCAATTAGCTGGTTTCTCTTTTACCTTAGTTCATTCTTAGTGTTTCCAGTTCAGTTTGTTCCCTGTTTCTAATTATGTTTCCTAAGTTTAGTTATTTTTTAGTGTTATGTTAATTTCCTATTCTGTTGTGTACTCTCCCTCGCCCCCTGTGCCACTTTCTCTCTCTTTCTCCCCTCACACCTGCGACCCGTTAGCCAATCAGCTAACAGGCTGCGACCCGTTAGCCAATCAGCTAACAGGCTGCGACCCGTTAGCCAATCAGCTAACAGGCTGCGACCCGTTAGCCAATCAGCTACCAGGCTGCGACCCGTTAGCCAATCAGCTAACAGGCTGCGACCCGTTAGCCAATCAGCTAACAGGCTGCAGGTCTTTTGTTCCCGTGTTCACCTCACAGTATTTAAACCCTCCTGCTCTCTTCCTTTCCGGTTCTTCCAGTTAAATCTCCTGCTTGTTCCCTGCTGTCATTTTCCTCTGGATTCCTGTTTTTGATTCGCCTCTGGCTCCCTGACGTTTTTTCATTAAAAGATTATCAGCTCTCTGCTTCTCACATCATGACATTAACTAATTTAACAAACACCAAACTTGAAATCAACCGCGCATTAACATCTTAATCCAATGTGAAATGAAAATATTAGTTAACACATTTATTGGATAAACTACTAATTGGTAAAGGTGGATAAACTACTAATTGGTAAAGGTGGATATGTGTGCTGATGGGATGTTATCGTAATCTAAACTAAAGTTCTGTAATTCATCCTGAGAAACTGAAAAATGATGTGAATTCCTCTTGGTGTTTTTTAACATCAGTAACTTCAGCTTTTCGTTGGAGCGACCCGGTATTGTTTTTATACATCATTACTGGGTCAGCTCAGCACTTTCAGCTCATGTTAGAGCAAATAACCACTAGGGGGCCACAGATTGAGCTCCACTGTGTTTAAAAAAAGCAGCCAGAAGCTTTTCTGTTTATGATGAACTTAGTTTGCATCTTTGTTTATCTTTATTAAAAGGCTCAAAACGACTCGGGTAATAAGATGGAAATCCCGGCCAGCAGGCAGCAGCATTAGAGGGATTTGTGGGATGGTTTTTCCTCCTTCTTTACCTTGGGACCAATTATTATCCACGTCTGGCGGTCAAGCCACACTTTTCCTCGCTGCCATTAAGCAGGATTTGTCCGAATCCTCCGAGTCGACTGCTAATTAGCAACCGGCTGGACTGAAAGCTGGTTTCCGTCCAACACCAGGCAGTACATTCAGGAACTTAACGAGGACAGTTTTTAAGGCCAAGACTTTGAGTTTTAGCACAACATGAACAAGTTGTCATTGAGTTAGACTGAAAGCAGTTTGCACAGAAGGAAAGGAGGTCATGGTGGAAAAAAATAACTGCAGTAAATCTGGTTTGGAGGAAAAACTCCCAAAAAGTGGCTACATATTTTAAATTAATGCAGATTTATGAATGAAATGCTCCAGCTGAGGCTAGCAGGAGTATTTTCCAACCTTTGAACTTGTTTATATTTCAAACCACAACCCTTGTTGTATTTCATTGGGATTTAACATGACCAAACTCATAACTGTGAAGACAAAGAAGCATAATTCATGGTTTTACAAACGAGGAACGTAAGATGTTCTATAGGCTGTCTGAGTGCAACGTCCTTCTTCACCAAATGGAAACAAGATGGAGGCTTCAGATTTTAGCGGTTGGAGGATTTCTCAAATGATTTCTCTCACTAGTGCTAGACTAGCATGTTTGTTTTGGTTGTATTTACCCAGAATGCCCTGTGCTGTAGTCCACTTCCTGCTTTTGGAGTGGACTACAGCAGAATATGCATTCAGAACCAGAGTTCACGTCAATCAAACCGAGACTGAGGTTTGTAGGTGGACCAGAGTTCACGTTTTGGTCTGATTATGTATTCACACCTCCCCAAACGAACCGGAGTCGGGTCAAAGTGGACTGGAGTCGGGTCAATGCGGACCGGAGTCGGATTAATGCGGACTGGAGTCGGGTCAATGCGGACTGGAGTCGGGTCAATGCGGACTGGAGTCGGGTCAATGTGGACTGGAGTCGGGTCAATGCGGACTGGAGTCGGGTCAATGTGGACTGGAGTCGGGTCAATGCGGAATCCTGAAGGAAAACCACCCAGGATGCTTTACATCAAAGCACGCTGATAGATACTGTATGAGAGGCCTAGTCAAAGTCCAAACCTAAATTCAGAAGATCTGAAAATTGATTGTAGAGACTTGCATTCTGATCTGGTTCTGACCCAGAAGAGGGTGCAAGTAAATGTAGCCCACACTTTTCAGATTTTACTTTGACAGCGCCACCATCTCTTCATCATCGTGTTTCCCGGCTCCGTTTCATCCTGTAAGGAAGCTTCCAGTCCTCGGTTCTGGTTCTGTTCTGCTCGGTCTTATCTCCAGTCTGGGTTTCTCTGAGCCTTCAGAGTTTCTAATTAATTCACAGTTTACGCTCCGTTCTGGGCACAGAGGCTCCAACACGCCAGCAGACTGCTAATTGAATTTTTAAGCCTCTCTTGTTAATTAGCATTTTGCCTTGTAATGTGTGTGACGTGAATGTCATTTAGGAACAACTAATTTGTGTTTAAGCATGCCTGTGTGTGTGTGTGTGTGTGCGTGTGTGTGTGTGCGTGTGTGTTTGAACATTTTACATGCTTTCTGAGGCTCATTTACAGAAACTGTGGCCTCGCCTGCAGTGTTTCTTTTTAATGAGACCAGTCACACAAACACGCTTTGAAATCAAAACTAAAGTTATTATTTTTTAAAAGTCATATAATATCTTCTAACAGCTTTAAGGTTTAGTTATTAAACAGCATCTGATCACAACACAGCTTCACCTGCAGCTTTGAAACGTTTCTTCTTCTGTGGTTTTGCCTCCACAGGCGCATCGCGGCCGTTAGCCAGCCATCTTTAATTGAAGCGTCGCTCCAGAGAGCCAACATACGAGCAGCAGATGAATCAGAGCCGGTTGGGTCCAAATGTTTGTTCTGATGGGAAGCCGAGCAGCAAACTGCATCATCTTTACTCCTAATATCAGAAAATGAGCCGAGTAAATATGAAAAGCCTGGAGTCTTTCTGGATTCAACCAGCTTCTCTCTGGGTAAAAACATGACTGATGGAAAAGTTTGGACCTCTGCAGGTCTAGAGGCCACGCCCCCTAAAATAATGTTAAACAATTATACTAAAGTAGGCGGAGTCAACACAAAGGGGCACTAGGGCCTAGTGTCAATTTTAAGACAAATCTCCCAAATTCTTTCAGTGTTTTATGGCGACAAAACGTGAAGGACGTCTTGTTTTCAGGGTTTCTGCAGGTTTCACCTACTCACATTTAACTTTTTCAGGCCATTATGAAAGAAATGCACAAAACAAAATCACATATTTTACATCGTAGAGCCAAGTTATCGTGGCGAAGACAAACATCGTCCAGCTAATTGGTGATAAGTTACCAATGAGAGACTAAAAAAACAAAGAGGGTTTATTAGCCGCTAATTAGCATTAGCATGCGGCTCAGACTTTTGCCTGACAGAAAAGCCCTACGAGATTAGGAAATATAACGTTAAACAGTTCTGTCACGACATACAACTGAAATATTTAACATTTTTAAAATGAATTCAAGACATTTCAAAGTTTTTGCAGTAACTTTAAGACGTTTTAAGCTCTGCGTCATCAACTACCTGCAGTCAGATCCAGTCCACTTTGTGTTCACATCACTAACCAATCACACTGATCAACGCTACAATCAATGCTAGCATTGCTAACCAGTCCACCTCCCGACTCACCACCAGGGGGCGTGGCACAGAGAGATGGCTGTAAACAGCCGAACGTAAACATCAACTATTGGAAAATCAAAATGCAGTACCACTGTTCAACACAAAGAGGGCAGCACTGAGACGGTTTTAGGATAATATGGCTGAATTAAACAGATTTACAGAAAATGTTACAGTTTGAACCAAAACACAAAGATAAAACCATAAGAACCAACTTCCCCTCAGCTGCAGAAATAAAAACGTAGATTTAAGGAGCTCTTTGACGCTCCAGCCAAACTCTGACCATTTTCTGACCAACTTTTACCAACAAGCAGAAAGAAGCTCAGCAATATCAATATTTCCAACCTTTGTTTCTACAAATCACATTTTTCTAACTTCCTGTCCTGTTGCAGCTAATCGAAGCAGAACGGCTGAGAAAAGAAAACAATGCTTCCTCTGTTTTCCATCAGTCAGAATCCAATGTCTCCCTAAATCCAGGAGATTATCTCCGCCTCAGTGTGGAGACAAGAGGATGTACAGTGGAAGATTAGAGGAACATCACAGATTATATTAAAATACGCGCTGTAATAACGTAACGCTTTGAAATCTAATTTTCCAGGATTACTGTCCGCCTCGTTGTGTCTCCTCTGCTGCTCAGACAGGAAAACATTCCTGCTGGAAATAAACGGATTGATGTGAACCTGCAGAGGTAAAAAGTTTGGGGATTATTCCCCACACCTGGTCCAGATGTTTCGCCAACGTTAGCCGAACCACAGAGATGCTCTTAAGCCGCCTCTGTTTGTTAATGCGCTCCATAAACGGTATTGATCTGAAGCCACAGAGCACTTTGTAAATTACATTACAGGTGAGTTACTTCAGCTCTACTAAATGAATATGAGCAGAGAAGCAGAGGGAGGATGCTAAGCAGCAGAACTGCCAAGGGCGGGTCAAGGTGTGGCGAGAATCAATGGAAACATCTGCAGAAATTCACCTGGAAACCTTCAGCTGTCCAGCAGGTAACTGAGCACAGACCCAACTCAGCACAGACAATCCCATAGGGTTGATTAAAAAAAAAGAAGTTAAAAATTCAAAATAATGGAAATTTGTCAAGATGGCCTCCATTGTCATCAAGAAAAATTGTTTTTTGCACTAAAATCTGCAATTAGTTAAAAATGTTGGTGTCAATGGAGACCATAGAAATTACAGATAATTTCTTGATCTTGTGTTTCCTTTTTCTTGAAGACATCATTTTTCAAAATGGCCGCCATGGCTGTAATGGAGAACACATGATCAAGCTACAACGGGCAGCAGCTAATTCCAGTGTTGTGGACAGCTAATCAAAATGGCAGGTTCACTAACCGCTAATGCACTAAACCAGAGTCTTAGCTCTGCTAACGTTAAAATGCTAACTACATAAAATTAGCTATGCTAACATTTAACAACTAAACATAAAACAATTAGCAGAAGCTAACACTAAACCGTTAAACACCTCAAGAATTAGGTAAAGCTAATGCTAAACACATAATGAAATTAGCAGAACCTAACATTAAACTGCTAGCCGCGATAAAAATAGCAGATGCTAACGCTAACCATTAAGAGACATCATCTTCTTCCAGTTGACAACTGGTGTGAGACTCGCTAACAGCAGATTTAGTTTTGCTACATCATCAATCATAAAAATGGGGAACATTTTGTGGCAATTATTGGCTTTAAAAAGTAACAAATGGCGGCCATGTTGGAAAATGGTCATGATCCTGACATTCATGAGGCTAATGTGAAATAAAAACACATAGTACCTTAAAGGTTAGCATGTTGTTCCAGTAATATGCTGCAGTCACACCGTCTCAGCAGATTAATAACGAATAAAAATGGCGGTGCGTTTTCTCACCGGCCACTGTGACCTTCGCCGTCCGGCTGACGATGCTTCCCAGTCCGTCCAGCGTGGCGAGGCATTGGTACTCCCCTTCGTCGGGCCGGTGGTGCCGGGAGTGCACCACGTTCTGCACCGTCAGCGTGCCGTTCTCCAGCTGCCGGCGCCGCTCGTCCACCACCGCGCTCAGCAGGACGCCATCTTTACGCCACGTGATGGAGGCGGGGCCAGCCGCCGCCGAGCCCGTCTGGGCCTGGCAGTCCAGCCGCAGCGCCCCTCCCCGCACCGTTACCGTGTCCTGGGGCTCCACGGTGAAGGCCAAGTCCACAAAGCCAGGGCTGGGCGACGAGGAAGAGGAAGAGGATGGAGCGTCGGAGGCTGGAGGAGAGGAAGAGGAGTCGGTCATTTCATCCAGAGACGATTGGACCAATAAAACCACCTGAACTCTGGGAGCCATGTTGATTCCAACATCACACACAGCTTGTTTTTATTTTTCTGCAAACAAACCCAAACCCATGCAGACAAACCTGTAAACAAACACCAAGAAGCAGAGAAAGGAACCATACTTTGACTAGACCGTTCCTCCAATCAACAGAAACAAGCACTGGGACTCAGAAATTATTAATGATCTGGAAATGATTAAGCAAAAATATTAATGTGCTAAATTAGTTTGGAGGATAAAAACAACAGAAGCTAAAAAGCTAAAACAACATTGTGCTTAAGCTGAATATTAGCTCAGCCATAAGCGCATTAGCAGGAGTATCTCTGGTCAATGACCTTTGACCTTCTTCTAGGTGCTACAGTAATGTACTCCAACGGCGTTTAATGGCTGACCGTCCAGAACCCGACCAGAACCGTTTATCTTTAAAAACGTAACTTTCTGCTCCGTTTGGACTCATCAGTTTTCTGGAGGACGCGCCGCTGCGCTGCTCTGCCGCGCCGCCGCGCTCTGACGCTCTGCTCTGCCGGGCCGCCGCTCCAGCGCTTTGACGCGCCGCTCTGCCACTCCGCCTCGGCTGGCTGCAGATCAACATCAATGATCGAAGTATTGGACTTCTGAAGGGAAGCGATGAGTCGGCTTCAAAGCCCACCGGTGTGGTTTGGTTTGGTCTGATCCGGTCCGACCGGCACTGGTACCGCTGACTACCTGCTAAATATTTCCTCACACTCATTCTGCCTTTAATGTTTGGAGGATTTGAAGTAAAACTCTGCAGGTTTGTTGTTTTTAAACAGAATCGTTCATTTTTTACGGTTTTGCTCCAGCAGCCTGACCCAGACGCTCCGTAACTCGTCATTCCTCTCAGGCCTCCTGAGCTTTTCCTTTGTTTCATGATGTGTTTTGTTGCTTAATGCTGAGTGAGGCGGCGGCGGCGGCGTCTCCGCAGGCCTTTGATGTCGTCGCTGCTAAAAGGCCTTTCATCGTGATCAGAGAGCCGGTTTGTTGAGTCAAAGCGGCGCTCAGAGTCGTCGTCGTTCCCTGGGAAGGATGAGAGGAGGAAGGGAACGACCCGCATCACGACTCCACTGGGAGGGGCAGATACTCGCCATCTTTAAAGATGGAGGGAACGGGTTCTGTCTGCTGAATCAACCTTTGACCCCCAATCAGCATTCACCTTTGACCCCCCTTTACAGACAATGCTGCAAAATATGTAGAAAACTTAAACTTCACAATGTTTTCATTCACTATTCAATAATTATTACATTTATTTAGCATAAATGCTAACTCACTCACTGATATTATATGGAGTTTTATTACGGAAAATAAAATATTATATAAACTTAAAAACTTAACTTATTGATTGATTGATTGATTGATTGATTGATAGCATTTATTGTCATTGAACCAAGTTCAACGAAATTTCTATTGCAACTCCCATGCAAAAAGTCAAATATATACAATAATAAATAAACAAACACACAGTNCTGAAGTCACTCAGCCACACCAAGGAAGAAGCAGTAGGTTCAATTATGGCAAAGTGCCGATGATATGACAGTGAAAAGTGCGGAACAATATAAATGTGGGGGTGGGGAATGTATAAACTTTATATAAACTATAATAATATTATATAAACTATATAATAATATATAAGCTTTATTATTAGATAATAACATTTTTCAACAAAATCACCTCTTGACTGTAAGAAAAGATGTAATATTTTATATCACATCAAATGTAATTTTATTACCAAGGTTCTTAAAGTTTTTAGCGTGCTGGGCTAAGCTAGCTAACGCAGCCGGTCAAAGCGCCGCAGCGCCCCCTGGTGGCCACAATGTGTGTGACAGGTTTCTGCATCTGCAGAGGTAAACAGTCGAGGATTTAAAACCAACCATCGGATTAAAAACAGGAAAAAAGAGGAGTAAATATCCACCAACAAAAACTGAGAAAGAACAAGAAACTTTTGAAAAGGTAAAAATTAACCAGAAGTAAACTCAGAAATGTGGAGATTAATTTTATTTTAAAAATGTAGGAAATTACCAACAAAACAAATCTAAGAAAATTTCTAGACATTTTTTTCTTTTATTTCTGATTTTGAAAGTCAAAAATATTTAACTTTTAGAAATTTTCTAAAATCCAAAATTTTTGTTCCAATTTTTTTCTAGTAAATTTTTACATTTCTGAAACTCCGAAATAATAATCTACGATAATTTCTCAGATTAATCTAAAAATTTCTGATAATTTTTTTCCAGCAAATTTTGAAACTCAGAAATTTCCTAATTTTTTGTAAAATTTTCTTTGATTTTTTTTGCTGTAAATTTATAAATTTGTTTGGTCCTAATAGGATGCCATATGCAGATAGTAAAGCAGCTAATGTGGAGCATTTCCTGTTATTTTTATTTTAATTTTGTATCTGTAACGCAGCAGAAAGTGGAAAATTTTCGGTATTTCGAAATGTTGGTTGTTTGAGCAGCGGGATTTTTTTATTTTTTGCAAGGCATTATGGGAGAACCCAGGAGAACAATATTAAACAGCAGGTCTGCAGGTTCAGAGCGCCGCTATAAATCACCTCAGCGTCCAATCACAGGTGTCCCTCCTTCACTCTTCATCCCTCCTTCCTCTCTCTCCTCTTCCTCCTCTCTTTTCCTTCATGGTTTCCTCCTTATTGATTCCCCCCCTCCCTCTCTATCAGTAAATCACTTTCCTGACAGCTCAATCTGTATTCACTTCCACTGCTCTCACACACACACACACACACACACACAGCTGGGCAGCGTGCCCTTGTACTCTTCGTCCTGCAGTTTGATGCTATCACTCTCTGTCGCCGTTTCTTCATATTTCATCTGAAACATTGAGCTGCTCTTCACTTCATGTTTGAAGACAAATCTTTTCTGTTGCTGCTTCAGTTTTATTTTTTATTTTTTTGCAGCCCTTCTGAATATTTTAGGGACTTTAGGGGAAAAAGGCTGAATGATTTCCTGGAAAACGTTTGGTTTTGCTGCTCGGTTCCTGGGTTTCTGAGGGAGTTTTCACATTTTCTGGTCCAGCTGTCTTGGGAAGACGAGCAAATCGTGGAAAAGTTTAATATTTTTTATCCTACATTCCAGAAATGAACCTCATATTATATGGATCAAGCCTTTAGTTATTGTAATATTGATTAATATGGCTCATAGAGAATGAAAACCGTCTCAGAAAATATAAATATCATGACAAAACATTCTTAGAAAATTGAGTGGAAGGAAAAAGGTGCACCAGCTGAAGCTGAATCAAGAGTCAACAAGGCAGACTGTAGATATTAGCTTTGGTTTTAGCAATACAACAGTTTCCATTGTGTGTATTAATGCATATTTACGTATATTTGCTGTTTGAAATGTTAAAATGTGCATCTATGAGGAAATCTAAAGAATTTGCAGGCAGCTGTAAACTATCATGAAACTATTCAGCATTAATTTGATGAAATGTGCAGAAATCAACAATATGTGTAGAAAATATAAAATAATCTACGGGATGTGAATTTATTCAATATCAGTAAAACAGTTCAAGTGAAACTTACATAGATAATTTAAAATGTGCCAATATTTCAGATTCCTGCTGAATTTAAACTGATGGAGTCAAATCATTTTTCTAAATAAAGATTCATATGGTGCCATTTTGTGAAGTTAAAAATGATTAGCAGCTACAGCTTCAAACTATTTAGACAGGACACTAAATATTTAGCTCAAAGCTAAATTGCTAACTGATTTTAAACTAAATGTTTAGGTTGAAGCTAAATTAGTTAGCTTGCTAACTAATTTTGAAACTAAACATAACTTAATATTTAACTTCATGGTATATAGTGGCACTGAAGCTAAAAACAAGCCTAACAAGCTCTGGATCAAAATAATGTTTAGAATAAAACCATATATTCACTTTAAAAATAAAAAAATCGCCTGCTAGCTAAATATTTAGCTTGCTAACTAATGTTGAAGCTAAACAACAAAAATGTTTAATTTCCACCTTGAGCTTCAAACTAAATATTGAGCTGAAGCTAAAGACTGAAGCTAAATGTTTCTCTTTAAGTTAGCGGTGGTAGCTAAACATTTAGCCTGCTAACTGTGAAACCTATGAATGAGTGAATATCATGGTGAATGAATGAGCCCTGTTTTTTTCCTCTGATGTCAGACTAAGTGGCTGGTTTGCTGTCAGTAATGTGTGACAGTGTTCAGGTTTCTCCCCATTTTAAAATCATTTTTCTGGTTTGATCGTTGGGCGAAACGCAGACCAGCTCTGAGACAGAGGAGGAAAATGAAGCCTGGCAGCAGCAGGACGGCTCAGCGTTTAATATTCAGCAGCTGTAGCAACAAGCAGGAATGAAACAATGGGCCGGTCCTGCCAACAGAACCCTGCAGCATTTAACAGCAGTCCCAACACGACCCGATCAGAACGCTTCTGATCGGGTCGGCAACGCAGCGCCGCTTAAATCCAGAGTTTAACTGGCGAGAGGCGGTGACAGCGAGGTGGACGGCGGCCAGGCCAACACACACCAACACACACACCAACACACACACACCAACACACACACCAACACACACCAACACACTAACAATGGCCGACAGCGATGGCCGCCGTCTGACAGGAAGACTGCATTACGACTCTGGAGGCGGGCCAGAAACGGGATTAAACACCACACAGCTGCTGCCTGGAGGAACAGAACTGGGACGGACCCGGATGGACCCAAATGGACCGGGATGGACCCGAATGGACCCAGGTAGACCGCGACAGGCCGGGATGGAGCAGCAACAAGAGAAATGATCAATAATTCATGAAATATAAAACAGAAACGTCAGAATTCGCTGGTTGAAGCCAAACTGAAGCCGGTGATCAGCTGATCAGCAGCAGGAAGTGACATCAGGAGCTTCACCTGGCAGGCAGCATGTGAGGCTCGGTCCGCTCTAATCTGCTCTAATCTCTGCTGTAATCTCCCAGCTGAGCCCAGTAACCCAGCAGCAGAGACGCAGACGCACCAGTTAGAAACGACAACACAACCTTCATCACCAGAACCGTGAAAATATGAGGACAGAACCGTTAAAACGGACATCTTTGGACCGACAGAGGAAGGATGGAGTCAGTTATTACAGATAGAAGATGAAATCTGGACCTTCAGAGACACATAAAGACGGTTACAAATTCAGCCTTCTGTCAGAACATCTGAGGATCATCCAAACCTGATCATCATTTATCTCTTCGTCTTCCTCAACATCCCGTTGTTTCTGTTTCCATATTCACTGAATTGGTTTTATTTATTTGCACTGCCTTCTAGAGTTGATATTTCTTAAAATTTGCTGTTTTGTCTCAGTGACTAAAATAAATCTGATTCTGATTCTTTACTGCAACATAAAATTGCACAATTTGTGAAAATAAATCATCTTAATGTAAAAAAGCCAAATCAAAAAGAAACATTTTCCATTATGTGAGGTGATTTTTCAGCAGGATGTTACTGCAGGTGGAAACGCCAAAGACGACGACAGGAAGTGGCAGGAGGACGATGGTTTGTAGTTTGTTTTATTCTGAGCTCTGACAGCATCACAGTTCATACAAACCTGATTCATTCCAACGTTTGAATCCATAAAACGACGACAGTTTCCTGAAAACGGCGCTTATGTAGCTGCTCCAAAGGAGGCGGGGCTTGTTGCTCCAACGCCTGAATAAAACGCCGACGCCTTCTCTGATTGGCTGACAGATGAATATTTATGTTTACTGACTTCTTGCGTATTAATTTCTTGCTTAATTGTGAATTTTCCACATTAGCAGAACAAAGACAAAGTTCTGCTCACATTTAAAATAAAACTCAGCCACTGCAACATAAAGACGGTTGCAAAGTCGGCCTTCTATCACCTGAAGATCATTTCCAGGATTCATTAAAGACCTGCTGCTGTTGCCATAGCAACCTTCCAGACCTCTCAGGTCTTCTGGTTCCGGTTCTGCTCTGCATCAGAACCAGAACCAAACATGGAGAAGCAGCTTTCAGCTTCTATGCTCCACAGATCTGGACCAGCAGAAACACTGATCAACACATCTGATGTGAATTTGCTTCTGATGATATTTGACTAAATATGTTTGTTGCCTGAGTTGTGGCTGATGTCTTGTCGGTACCAGTGAAGTCGGGTTTGATCCGGTCCCGTCGGTGCCGACTCGTCCCGGTGAGTTTGTGTTCTCTCCGTTTCTCCTCCTCTGATATTTGCGCCAGTCGTCCTTAATTAGCTCGGCCCGGATCAGCCCGCTGTGTTAGCTGCTAATTACTCCGAGTGTGTGAGAGTGTGAGCACTTGTCAATCCCAGCCCATTTCTTTCTGTTGTGTAAATTAAATTAACTCCACTGGCTGTTTACACACGGCGATAATTAAACGCAGCGTCAACGCGCCTGATGTGGAGCTCAGAGGGGAACGTGGGGGATCCATCAGACGTGTTGGATCCGCTTCCCTCTGCGTCATCAGCTTATGATTCATGTATCCGAGTCGTTTCAGAAACTGCGCCATCATTTTCTGCACCAAATAAATTACATCTGCAACAGCTCTAATGGCCGGATATCCAGGAAAACCAAAACCTTTTTATTAAGTTTTCGCCGTTCATTCAGACTCCATTTAGTACCACAGAGAATTATTATTTATGAAAACAACATCAGTACGATTAGCTTGTTCACGTTTTCGCCAACGTCTCCAACAACGCAGGAGAAAGTTGACAGATTTGTCACTAGTTGCTTCTTGAAAGTCAGTAGATTTGTTGCTAGAAAACAAATTGCTAGTTTTTTGCTAGTAGCATTTTTTTAAAAAGTTTCTAGTTTATTGCAAGTTGCTTTTTGAAACAAAGTCACTAGATTTGTCAAGTTTCTTAAATGAAAGTTGCTACTTTTTCACTAGTTGTTGTTACTTAACGTTTTTTGTTTTTTTTAAATTGTTGGTAGTTTGAAAGCTTCTTTTTTAAATAAATTCACAAGATCTGTGATTCGTCACTTTTAAAAATGGAAGTTGAAAACTTTTTGGAATAAAAGTTGCAAGTTTGTTGTTAGACGCCAGAAGATTTGAAGTCACTTAATGTAGAAAAAAGTTGCAAAGTTGTTTTTTATGCCTCTAACATGTGTAGTGCTGTACGCTGCCTGGAGGCGCGCTACAGCGCCCCCTAGCATCTAGGAGAATATTAGATATAGTGGGCTTTAATTAGCTGTTTTTATTAACTCAAATAACATTAAATGCAGTAATTATCTATTAGATTAGTATTAATTATCTTTATTAACCCTTCAAACTGCCTGCTACAGTAGCTATTAGCTGTTTTAACTATATTTTTTGTTTATTCCTCCCTCTAATGGCTGTTTTGAAACAAAGTCACTAGATTTGTTGCTGCCATTTTCTCACCTTTTCTCTCAGGCATTATCCTGGCCACCTACAGAGGAGCCTCATTTCAGCTCATCTTATTAACATTTTTCTGCTCCTGCTGTAAAGTCTCTTATATTTGACCTTTGTGTGAATCTGAATGCTTCCTTCAGCCTGAATTTTCCCACTTTACACAGTAAAAGGTGAGAGTTGGAGGAGGAAATGATGCGAATTTTCAAACCTTTTCCAGACGAAATATTTAGATTTTTAGTCCTTTTCGTCTAAATTATATTTGAACTGATTCAGATTCAGTTAAAGCAGATATTTTTCTGTTTTTGTTCCAGCCTCTGTTTAACCACTCAGGAGACAAATTAAAGTAATTTTCTCATTTTAGCAAGGTGGAGAACTGAAGAGATGGAAATTCATGAATTAAATATATTTTCACACACACACACCCACAGCGGGGACGTCGGATCCCCAGAGAAAACCTGATCATGTTCCTCGGTTAAAACCCCAATAAGCATCCGGTCGGCACTTTGTTACCGGAGACCTTTACTGCTGTCACACACAATTACCAGAGGGTCAACAGCAGGCCAATTATACACACACAGACACACACACACACACACACACACACACACACGCAGCATATAGTTGGGAGGAGGGAGCAGCTGTCATAACAGAACCACCAGGCCGGTTTTGGATGACAGCAGCTCTGCAGAGCGTTGGGAGGGGAATATCTGTCAGGATGATCCTCCTGGTTCACGCCGGGTTCATTTCGCTGCTTCTGCTTTATGAACTGCCACTTCAAAAAAAAAGAAAAAAAAAAAAGGAAATTTATGACTAAAAACCATCATAGAACCAGAGCCGGACCAAACCTTTTGGGGGCCCTGAGCAGATTTGTCTTCAGGGCTCCACAAATGAGACCCTTCATTGTTCCAAAGCTAGCATGTGTAACATAGATGCTATCATTTATAGCTAACATAGCTGCTACCGTTATCATAACTTATAACTAGCTTACATTGTAAAGTAGCTGCTAGCATTAGCATAGCTTGTAACTAGCTTACATTGTAACATAGCTGCTAGCATTAGCATAACTTATAACGAGCTTGCATCGTAATGTAGCTGCTAGCATTAGCATAACTTATAACTAGCTTACATTGTAAAGTAGCTGCTAGCATTAGCATAACTTATAACTAGCTTACATCGTAATGTAGCTGCTAGCATTAGCATAACTTATAACTAGCTTACATTGTAACATAGACGCTAGCATTAGCATCATTTATATCTACCTTACATCTTAATGTAGCTGCTAGCATTAGCATCATTTATATATACCTTACATCTTAATGTAGCTGCTAGCATTAGCATCATTTATATCTACCAGCGTTGACTTACTTGGCTTTTTAAATGCACAGTAGTGTTTAAATGTGTCGCATTATTTTAACTGTTAAACACTAAATTTACAGTAAACAAGTTAATAAGTTTGATGTTTTATTAACCAGATTAACCAATATTTGCGTAAAAAATATAAAAATATGAGAATTGTTTTTCCATGTGCAGACATGCACCTGTGCAGAATCAACAGTTTTTATTTATCTGTCTTCTTTAAATTCATATCAAAGGTGTAATGTTCAAATTTATAACCTCTAATTAATAACATTTTCTTGTATAATTGGAAATAAATCCAGGCATTAAGGGGTTAATATCTGCTTTATTTAAAATAATTTGTTTTTGACGTCTGGGATTTAGTTTGCTTCTTATTACTGATTATTAACTGTTGTGGGAATATTTAATGTGCTAAGAGCAGAGCTAATATTTTGGTTAGTGCTTTAGCGTTTTTGCTAACACTTCGCGCATTTAGCTTCCCCAAAACAATTTATTTAGATACAATCTAAACGCTAATTTACCTGGCTGTTTTGTAAACATTCACTTGAATAAAGATCAACCTCTGAGTTGAAGTTTTGAATTTCAACAGTTCAAATAGTTAGATGTTTATACTCGTACTCTTATTTTGAAGGCAGTTTACACAGCATTTCTGCTTCCTCTTTTCATGTTACATTATTTTTACTCCCCAAACAAACAGGAACAAACTAAAACACAGGAACAAGACATAACCAGGACATGTAAATTATATAATCCAAAATTAAATTGGTGCTCAATAAAAACTGAACTGAAGTTAGCGCTTTAGCTTTAGCGGAGCTAATGTTTATAATTACTGCGTTAGGGTTAGCAATGCTAACTTTTAAGTTAGCGGTGCTCAAAACTTACTAATAATTTCAAAGTTTCTAAGGAGAAGGAAAAATTTTAACATTTTTTTCACAGATTATGTGACATAAATCCTAATTAGGAATCTTTCTTTTAAAGCTTTTATCTGATGGAACCAAAACCGATGTAGAGTGGATAAACTGAGCAGAACCGCTCCGGTCCTGTTCCTGCTGTTCGGATCCGACCAGGACTAAAAGCTGCAGCCTGAAGCAGAGGAACTGTCGGATTAGAGTCGGTGTTTTCAGCAGTTAGAGGAATGAACTGGGAGCTGTGGGAAGAATGGGAGGATAATGGGAGGATAATGGGAGGCAGTGGGAGTGATCTCAGTAATCCTCACTCCCTCTCTCCGCTTTCATCTTCAGGCTTTTTGTCTTTAAACACTTAAAAAAGGAGCCAAGACGATTTTAAACCTGATTATATAAAACCCAGCGGGAGCAGAAATCCTCATTTCACTAAATATTTCAGCTTATGAACATTATTCATGTTTAGTTTTTAAATGAGTCACAAAAAAGTCAGACTTTAAAAAGTATTCACAACCTTTTATTGGTGAGGAAGACGAAAAATGTTTATTTCATGAAAAAAAACGTCTGAAAAGTGTGGCAAGCATTTGTATTTAACTCCAAACACACCATCCATGGTAAAGCATGGTAGTGGCAGCATCATGCTGAGGAGAAGATGGGTGGAGCTAAATCCAAGAAGAAAACCTGCAGAGTTAGAAGAAGAATGGCCTAGTCAAAGTCCAGTCTGCAGCTGTTTGAGGCAGATGGAGGCAAACACCAGAAGAACAGCAGAGAATGGAGTTAAATATAAAAGCATGCCACACTTTTCAGATCTTTAGAAGTTGAAGATGTTTGAAACTATGAATTTCTTTTCTTCCAGTTCAGTTTGGGTTCATCTAAAGTTGATTGATCTTATTGATTGACTAAATATTGATTCATAAGCAGCCATTTTGTTAAAAAACAGAATTTTCTTTTGAATGAAAACTTTAAACCGTCGTTCCTTAACATAAAATGTAAAATTTCTTATAATACACTAAATTTAAAAAATCATTATATTTTAATTTGTTGCTCTGACTGAACAGACAGAACATTGTTTTCTTACATTATTAAATTTAGATACATTTATAAAACAAAACCTAATAGGTTGGAAAATAAAAATAAAATCTTTTATCCAAACAGAGAAACTTAGGATTCGTGTCTGATGGACATCAGAGATCCTGCAGGTCTAAACGACTGGGCCGATTCTTCTGGACCCGACCAGAACCAGAACCAGAAGGTCAACCAGTCAGCCAGTTACCATCCCTCCCAGTACTTCCAGTAAGGCCTTCCTGCCTCCAGCGACCAGAACCAGGATCCCAGTCTGCCTCTAACTGGTGCTGTGTGTGTGTGTGTGTGTGTGTGTGTGTGTGTGTGTGTGTGTGTGTGTGTGTGTGTGTGTGTGTGTGTGTGTGTATCGATCTGCTGCTGTGTGCGTTCTGTGCACTTTGACCCATTTGGATTTAATGAGGATAAATGTAAAACGTAACGATTTGACCTTATTTGCTCACAACAAACAGGAGTCACCATGGAAACGAGAAGCTGCTGAGTCGCTGCTCGCATCAATCATTTATGGAGATTCATGCTGACATGCAGCGACGCAGCAGCGACACGCGGCGACACGCGGCGACACGGGGCGACGCAGCAGCGACACACGGCGACGCAGCAGCGACACGCGGCGACGCAGCAGCGACACGCGGCGACGCAGCAGCGACACGCGG
>CAEFZX010021996.1:0-18466 GCA_903066825.1 Alfaro cultratus | reverse complement strand
TTATATACATTAATATTTATTTAATTAGCAAATAAATAAAACACAAGAAAGAAAGAGCACGCAGAGCATGCGCATTGGTCTTTGATTGTTTTCGTTCAAAGTGGCAGCTGTAATGCAAGGGTGTAACTTTGTGTTGCAAGATGGTGGGGACGAGGAAGAGGTGTGTGTGTGTGTGTGTGGTGGTGGGGTGGGGGGGGACCACAGTTACTGGAAGGCCTTTTCTTTTATTAGTGCTAAGAATAATGCCAAAACTTAAATATGAATGCCAAGAAATTAGGAGATACGTCCTGATCGGAATAAGTAACTTCTGTGTAAACCAAATGAATCCTTGTCAGTTCAAACTTTATCTTTTTCAATTATGTGATTCTGACTCCACAGCTGTCCTCAATTGGTTGGCAACTGAGGGACAGCTGTCTCATCTGCTGACTTACACATAGCAGATGAGATATGATGTGTCTTTAATGTAGCAAATATTAAAGACACAAAACCTTTTTTGGGGTCTGGTTGGGGCAGTTGGTGAGTAGAGTTAACCATCGATATTGCTGGATTCTATAAAATGTGGCTTAAACCTGAGATGCTGATGTTTGGATATGTAAAAATATATATTCTCTCTGCATATAAATCTATAAATAGTTTGGTTTCTGTCAGTTCTGTAAAGATACAAGAAATAACAAAGCAATTTTTTCTTTTATAATGGGTAATATTTTAATTTTACTTATTGTTGCTGTCAGAGCCATGGTTTAAAATTTAACAAACTTTAGCTCCTATGCTTTATAAAATATTTAATCTTGTTCTACGAACAAATGATGCAATTAGTCCAGGGGGGAAAAAAACAACAAAAAAACAAGCGATTGTATTATTTGGGACAAGTCTGGGCGACAGACTCGTTGCCATGGCAACCAATAAACAACAGGTCTTGTCTCGGTTTATGTGGTCTTGACTACAACACTGTTGGTTGGCTTCTTGCCATAAACCTGACTTTTAAGGAAAGTAAAATCTAAAGTAAAGCCATAATTACAGGTCCATCTAAAAAAATTATATTTTGTTAAAAGTGCAATATTTCCTGCCAATCATCTCAGAAAGTGAAACTCATATTACCAGTATATACAATCGTCACAGAGATATATTCCAAGCTTTTGTTTCTTAAGTTTTTATGATTATAGTTTACAGATTAAAAACCCAAAATTATGTGTTAGAATACTGTGAAACAGATTAATGATGTAGCATTAAGTCTTTTTTGGAATTCACTAAAAATTACATTATTCTTAATATTATTCAGTGGAAATGATGATGGTACATAGGGAAAACAGTTGAAAAGCACAAAACTCTACATTAATTTGGCCTCCATGCCAATGATTAGTGTATGTACATTTCTAACTCAAAACTGTTACAAAACATGGTAGTTTACCTTTTAATTATGACTTTTTTTTTCCTGCATTGCAGTTCTATGCAGGATGGCTTTGATTTTTGTGACAAGTCAAACCTCAAAACACCAATGAGACCAAGTTTGAAATTACTTCCTCAATGTTTTATTTGACCAATTCCAGATCGTTCCTTGTCTCCATGTAGCACAAAGCATTACAACATAAATACGACAATGACGCAAGCCAAAGAAAATACACAGTTTGAAAGTGTGAACTTTCAATTTTGCTCCTTTGGGTTGGAGTTGGAGTTTTGAGGTGCAATTGAGGAATGAAGGCAGAGTATCCATGACAACTTCATTTATCATCATAAGTACCTGAATTTCAGTACAGTACATCAGCTCAGAATACAAAACATTTGCTTATACACAAATAAAATATATATATTTATGTATTTTTAGAAATCTTGGCTTTCATGTGGCAACACTTCAATCTTTGCAAGAATGTTCAAGAGTTTTTAAATTCAGCCATTTCCACAACTATGGAACAAAAAAAAAAAGTATTGCCATTCCTTTTAATGTCTGATAAGGAACCTCAAACAAAGCAGTTTGGAAAAAGGGATCACATTTTATATATTGCTTCATGATAGTCAAGCAAACCAGGAGCTTGACAGTAAACCGATATAAAAACGTCCTCGACTTTTAAATAAACTCTCGACTCCTCCATCATTCTCACTAAGAGTGCCACATGACTAGTAAACTCACTTTTGATTATGCTTCTGCCAACTTGAACGTTACAAATTACACTATGCCAGTCCATGCTAGATGACAAACATGGAAGACAAGAGCTGACCATTAGTGAAAGCGCACATATCTACACTTCAGGATTGTTATCTGCCATGCAAATATAGAACAAGTAGCTGGACGCATTTACTGTGATGTGATATTATAGAGGCTCTCATGAGCACAGAGTCAGTAGTCTAGCCCATGTTATTTTTGACTGATAATTTTATACAAATGAAATTTATGTTTTTGGGTGGTTCAGTCAGCAATTTGGTCATTTCATCTTACTGTATTGTCATCTTAAATGTCATATGAAAAAACTTCATTTTTGTTTTAAAAAGTGACGATTTCAACAAAGCAACACTTTTGAATACAATAAATAGTGATATGTAAAAATTCAACTCTTATGTGAATGCTTCCATCAGTGATTGTGTTCTTCTGAAATCTTCACTTTTCATATTTTCTGACCGCTAAATGCCAGAATGTGATACTAAAATGATCTAATTAGTAACATTAGATAGCTATCTTAATCAATTCTTAATTCAGCAGAATCAGAAGATGCGATTGTTTTTGTCAAAAGACGCATCGTTGTTAGTTTCACACAAATATGACAGACAATTCAAAGTATCGATAGAATAGAAAAAAAAAAAAAAACTTTCTATGTGATATTATTCAGTAAGATTTAACTAGTGAAGTGACTCCAGTCAAGTTTCTTCAGTCAGATTGTAAAAAGACACTGGCATATTCCAGTGTGAAAACCAATCAGGTAAAAACAAACAAAAAAAAACAAACAATACCCACGTAAACAAGGCAAACAAGGTCAGCCTCCACCCAACATCTCAATCTATTCGAAACCCAAGGAAGGCTGTGGCAGTGCTCCTTAAATGATTGTTGCATATCTGAAAGTTGAACAATTTTCCTGTTATTGAGTAAAGTCTGACGGAGAACATGCTAATTTATAGTAATACTCTACAAACATTTTTGAAAGTTGAAATCTTAATTTTAAATTTACATTGATTTTAAATCTCTAGATATTTGTTTGTAGTGTACGAGAAATGGACATGATGTGTATTTATAAACAGTTTTAACTTTTTTCTTAAATATATTTTATCACATAACTGGTTCATCTCAATAAGCTGGAACATCATTGAAAAGCTATTTTAGCAATTCAATTTAAAGTCAAACATATATTGTAGATTCATAACACAAAATGATATAACTTAAATATTTATTTGATGACTATGCCCTAAACCCAAGAAGATACTCCATTAAACTCTTATTATATAAACCCAAATAAAAGCATTTTTCAAATGGAAATGTTATCTCCCTCTAGGCTATTCTCCATAGACTCTCTATGGGGTTAAAGTAAGGCCAGTTTGACAGTTAATGAAGCACAGTGTTACCATGGCGATTAAAGCTTTTGGCAGTGTGGGCAAAAGGTAGGCAGGTACCAAGACTTACTGGAAAATGAAATCAGCATCTCTGCTGTTTGCCTCCTGGTAAACAGTTGCTATGATACTAAAGTTGAAATAATAGTGGAAAAATAACAGCTATGTCTGCAGTTGCTTGTGCATCTTTTACAATGTCACTTTTTCCTTCCACTCAACTTTCCATCAATGTGTTTCGATACAGCACTCTGACCAACGAGGCTCTTCTGCAATGACCTTTTGTACCATATCTTCCCTTTGGAGGATGTAACTGTTTACCTGCTGGAAATAATCTTCCCACTAATTGTATAGGCCATAACATTCCTGTTAAAAGATTATTTTTGTCTTTTATTAGTCTACACTAAACTGTTCATTAGCTCCAAGAAATAACCATCAAAATAAACAGGTTCTTGAGATATATCACTGTGTGTAATGATTCACTTTCTGAATGAAATTACTGAAATAAATTAACTTTTGGACAATATTCCAATTTATCAAGGTTTACCAGTTGCTCATAAATAAGGAGGCACAGTCGGGGAGTGATGAGGGTTAAACGGTTAAAAAGTAGTGTTTTAGTATTTTTGTCATTTTCTTCTTTACAAAAGTCTCTGTTACTAAGACTGGAGTTTTACGATAAACTCCCAAGAATTGGGAGCACTTAGAGGAGTACAATAACGGCCATAAACATGACTAACAAGCACACACACCACAAAATAGGTGCAGAGATAAGGAAGGTGTTTACATTGAGCGGATAAGAGGGACAGAAAAGGTGAACAGTTTGAAAAAAAAAAAAAAAAGAACAGATCACAAGAAGCTAAAGTGGATAAAGGAAGTTGGAAAGAGAGGCACAGAAAACCCCTGTTTTTTTTAAACTGGCCACTTAGTTTTCTGCTGCTTTAAGTACATGAATAAATCATCCATCCATCAAAAAAATTAAAAATAAGATCTCAGCATCTTGATCCACCAGTTTATCTCAGTTTGTTTCATTCTGTAGTGGTCCTCTGCAAGCTGGGTAATTTAAAAGGTAACAGGTGTAGGTGGTTGAGACGAAGGCTGCAAGGTTTCCCCCAGAGCCTCTCACTGCTCTTCTAACCAGGAAGGCTTGTCGGCCCCTGGGGGCCTCAACTTTATGTTAAACTGCTTCAGCGTTTGCTCCAGCTGTTCCTGATTACCAGCAAAGTACGCTGAGATGGCATTATGGAAGAGAAGGAGCTGCTTATGCATTACCTTCACCTGATGGAGGAGAAAAGAAAAATCATATGCAGTTTTAGGTTTGGTTTGCTCAGATCACAAAAACAAACAGTGTGCCAACTTTTTAACATTTAGAAAACAACAATGATTTAGACCTACAACACAGACTAACCTTATTTTCCTCCAGAAATTTGAGCTTAATGATAACATCTGAGCGAAGGCGTTCATACTTTTCCTTATGAACTTGGTACTGCTCTTGTGCAGCCTCTATACGGGCCATGGTCACTGCATCTCTGGGACCCAAACTTAGCTCCTCAAGGTCTGACCGGTAGGCATCAAACTCCAGTCTGAACACAAACAAAATGAGACAAAGAAAATACAGATATTTAGATTCAGAAAAGGATATTCAAATATTCAGAAAAAAGCTAAACACCCTTGTTGTACTTCCAGCACAATACTTAATATGTAAACTGTTTTATTACTTTCCTCCCACTGGGTGGCAGCAACTGCATGTTATTCAGTGCATCATTGGAAAGAGATGCACTGAATAACTGCAAGTTAGAAAGCAAATTTATGGATAATGTATATATACACTGAAAAATATTAACAATATGTACATATTGAAAACCATATTTGTGATGAAATGTCAATTTTAAGTAATTGTGAGTGCCATTTTTAATGAGGAAAAAAGGGGGGGAAAGTATGTTTTAATAGTTTGTCAGAAGCAGCACATTTATTGGCAACTGTCTCAAACTAGCATTTATTTTGGTTTTTCAACCAAGAGCTGTAAAAAATTGTTGTTCAAGTTTATCAAATTGATAGAAGCATTTTTCTACAGATCTATTAACCGAAAAATCATTTGAAATCTTCATTGTGTATCTCCACTTACAAAATGAATCCTATTTTGAATGTGCCTTTTTAAATCTGCTTACCTCGCATTTTCATACATCCTGATTGTCATCAGAGTGTCCTCCATTGTCTTATTGACTAACGTGTTAATGCTGGACACAAAGAAGTTAATGGCACCAAGTAAAGTCTCCCCATTCTTACACAGTAGTTTCTGGGTCTCTGCATTGTAGCCAAACTCATCCTGTAAAGAAAGGAGAGAGTTCCTCATTGTTTTCTAAATGAATCCAATTTTACATTAAAACATTGAAGAACAGTTCAACATGTACTGTAGAATGTTCATTTCTGAGGACTTACTCGTAGCTCTGGAGATTTCTGACTGAGATCAGCAAACGTGTCACCCAACGCGTGCTGTGTCTGCACCATGTTGTAAAAATGATTGGTCAGCGCTTTGGCCAACCGCAGCACATTTTCATATTTCCTTTTAGTGTCCCGCAGAACCTCTATCTGAGCCTCCAGCTCAAGATCCACAGTCCGAGAGCCGCGACCAAAACGCTCTGAGATCATTTGCTTTGTACACTGAAACAAAAGAAGCCACAGAAAGACATGAATAACATAATTCAGTTCATTCAGTGACTGTTTATAAAGGCAAATAAGGCAGGTTTGAAAAACCTGACATTTTGTCATTAGCACAACATCGTGGTCCCTCTCACTTATGAAAACAGCTTTGCAGATACCTTATAAGTGTTTAAACCCCATTTCTTCACTGCTTCATATTTTTCCACAGCCACACCACGCGTTGCCTCTTCTGCTGTCATCGAGCTGCTGCTGGTGCTGTGTTGCATGTTGGGACCTGAAACACACAAGTAGACATGGATAGTAAACAACAAACATAAGCTAAACTTTCAAGAAGATGAGATCTATCTCAGGTAAGATATGCCCAAGCAGACATCTCTCACTCCTCAATGAAAGCAGCATTTGAAAACATTTAAAGATACCCACAACCAGCCCCTAAATGGCTGAATGAACTAGGAGCAAAGGAAACAGCAATGTGATGATGATCTTTAAGCAGATGAAAAGATAAATTCCACAAGACCTTTATAGTTGCAACTATCTAAATAATCACATCTCTGGTCAGATGTGACCAATATGAAACATGTTGACCTACATTCAAAATCCTATTTGTGGCTACAATTAAAACTGCACATCTAACTGTACACACAATCCCCATGGCAATGCACAATAGTGGCAGGATTATGCTGTGTGGTTTTTCTCCAAGGAGATTAAAGCTGCCAAAAAGGGTATTAAACTCAGTCTCTAAATAAGGAAAGCTGATAGACAGACTTCACCAAAGTGGTACTAAAAAATAAGAACTTGGTGGTGAAGTAGGTAGGTGGTTGTTGGTAGCTGCTAAATACAAATGCAAGACACAGACTTGATTTACAGAAACGTTTGAAACAAAAACGTTAAACTCCCTAATAAAATGCTTCTAAAATCTGATAAAATAGACTCATGCTTGTGGTCATTTGTATGTGACAAAATGTGAAAAACGTCTGGAGGTACAAACACTGCGAGGGAAAAAGAAGGCAACATAAAATAAAATCCAGAAAGGAGAAAAAAATTATGGCACTACATGTAGAAGACAGCAAATGTATGTGTAGGAGGCAAATTTAAAAAGAAAGTGAAGGACAAGCAGAAGCCAGAAGAACAAAGATAAAAAGACAACATCTATTGCATAACAGTCGGTGAACAATTCAGACATGAGCAAATATGTGGAAGACTGGGTTGCGGCTATACAAAACAGGATGAAGACTTGGATAATTAACAATAACTGAATATGACACAAAAATAAATAGAATATTACTTTTGTCAATAGGTTTGCATTTTATATGATAGCATAGGTTGCGTTGCTTGTGGTTGCGAACAATTCATATCTGAACAACTCTTTCATGAGCAGACAAAAAGCCGTGAAGGTCACCTAACTGAAACACTTCAGTTTCATTTCATAGCTTTAACTCGAAGGACGTGATAAGTCGTGAAACACAGGTTAAGAACAAACAGTAGGTCAAATTATCGACCATTGTCTATTGACATGGTTGTTTGCTTCTCTCCTCATGTCCCGTTTTCTTTGAAATGGACAAAAGCCAAGTCATGTTAAAATCCAAACTTGTGTATTAGTTGTTTTATTTTTCTGTTAAAGTATCCTGTACCATTCACCTTTAGAAACTCAGCATGCAAGGCAGATAAAATGCAAATGACAGAAAAATTTATAAATTTAACCACCCTCTCAGGAAGACAGAAGTGCGGAACAGACCATCCCCCAACAGTTTGAAAGAGATCACCCACACCGTAAAGAGAGCATATTTCCAAAATGAGTAATTTTTCATGAAAGATTGGAAATGTATACAGAAATAAAGTTAAATTAAATCCACCTTAAATTTGTTCCATTTCAAAGAAAGCATTGGAAATTTGTTCATAACCACTACAAACTCCTAAATGTCATATTTTTTAGTTTACATTTTGGAAAGAAGCTCTTGATTATTTGTAATAATTAAGTCTAGGCCACCAAATCCTGTAACAGGGATCCTTTTGTTAAACTCAGGATTGTAGCACACAGCAGGGCCTGAGAAAAAGAAATAACAATAAATGATATCACACCAAATAAAAAATAGTGGCATGTCTGTAAAAATTTGTAGTCAAATAGCAAATGCCTCATTGGTGAACACCAGGAGTAAAGTGGTGATCGTGATCAACAATATTTTTAACAATAAGCTTAAGGATAAAATTCTTAAAACTAAGCCTATTAGTTAGTTTTTAATTTTGCTAATTCCTTACTATTTTGATTTAATTTCATATCTCAATTTAAAAGATAAACTATTAGAAAATACAGAAATAACAGAACTCACAGGGAATACTGACTCAGACAGAAAAGGAAGCCCAACTCAGGAAGGACTGAAGCAGTACCTTTAATTGAGCCGGTGGGAATGATCCCCTCAGCTGTTCCTCCATAACCTCCAGAAACAATGCTTGTCTCGTTGAGATTGGGACCTGATACCATCACCTGCTGTAGATCCTGCATAGGTGATAACCACAACAGGAATAGAATAAAAACAAACAGGTTGAGCACTGGGCTTGGACATATAGACATTATAACTTCAGTGTTAATATTAGATTGCTGGACATACAAATTAAAAGTCTATCCTCGACTGGGACAAATAATACTAGGGTAAGAAGCCAAAAGGTAAAATTAAAGCAAAAAAAGGACTTAAAACACAATAGTGCTGGTCAAATATGTGTTCATTTTAACATGTTTCACTTAGCCAGTTGGTATTATGTGTTTGGTCCTCGAGTCTGGCCTAACCAGTGACTTCAGTAACTGTATACCTGTACATTTACTTCTGTGCAGAGGCAAATGCACAAATATGTTTTTATTTTCCTAAAAGAGTCCTCCTTAGAGCTTTGAATCCCAAACAGAACTCTCTTATGAACTATGGGATCCCTCTTGTTTGGTTTAATAAATTTAACTCATTAGTTTCTTCTGTTTGCCTTATTTCTCAAGAGGTAGTTAGAAAAATGCAAAGAAAGAAAAAGTACAAGGTGAAAGAAACATTTGTTATGGACAGATTCACTTTCATGCAAAACACCAGATTGACCTGAATTTATTCAAATAAATCCTCTTATTTTACTTCAACACAATAACTAAAACTATAAATCTTTCAGTAAATGTGGATTATAACAATCTTAAAATGACTTTATTTTAAGACTGACACTGTTTCTGAAAAGCGACAAGCTGATTTACTAATATAGCTGCATATAATGAAAGACTTTTTTTACAATGTATATCAGTATTTTTCAACACTTGTCTATAAGGTGCACCATCTTGAATGTTTTAGAAGTCTCACTGCTTCAGCACACCTCTTGTGATGGCTGATTAACAGGCTTTTGCTGAACTGCAATCATCTGTATCAGGTGTCTTAAATAAGGTAAACATCTAAAACACACAGGACAGAATGTCGTGTTCAGTACCACAGTGGGGAGACGCTGATGAAACATTATAAGACTCCGACAAGACAAATGAAAGCCTTTTCCTACAGTTTGTTTTTATAAGGAAAATACACAAAATAGCTCCGGATTGTGGAAGCCATTTCCTTTTAGTAGACAAATACAAAAAGTATGATTAAGAGTAATGACAGGAAGTGAAAATAAAAGAGGGCGTGGGGCATTTTATCTTATTGGAAGTGAAACATACCAAGTACATTTAACATAATTTTCAATTTGTGAAGACAGAGCTCTAACCATATAAAGTTCCTCCTTACCTTAAAAACACATTTCAAACAATAAAAGGAATGACATCAGAACAGAAGTGAAGTGAAACAAACATAAAAACACAGGTTTAGTAGAACACAATGTTTAGAAGAATAATACTATATTCTGCTCGTCAATGCTAACTTGCAAGAGATTAACAAAAACAAATCGCCCACAGGCATCACCAAAAAGCACACAGAGAATGTAGGTCAAATGAGCCCATTCTAAACAATCTAAATTAAATAACTTTGAGTTAACTAGAAGCTGTTCATTAATACGAGTCAGTTGGACGGACACCCCAAAATATTTAACAGACTCCTAGCAACTGTTAGTATGAAACACAGCACATAAGTTTCCCATTTCCCATTAAAGTCTGATATGACAGGGAGAGAGAGAGAAAACAACCCATTGAAACCACTGAACAGAACAACACCGACACCACAAACGCAAATGCACAAATGGCCTGCTCACCCTGGTGCCTCTGGAGCTCCCTACCTTCTCATCTAAGCTCCACTGCAGCTTTGCAGCCTGCACAGAGATGGAAGGGTGGGGGGTGGGGTCGACAAACACAACAACAATTTTAAAAAATAACAGAAAGAGAGACAAAATTAAAAACTCATAATTCAAATGATGAAACAACATGTACAACAAAGGTTACTGTAACATTCACAGACAGGAGTGATGACGCAAGATGCACACTAGTGAGGAAGGATATCATCACTCACTCATTGTTTGGCTCGCTGATTTTAAAGCACGAGTTGATTTGCAATCAGATTGATTTCACAATTATTTCATCACAGCAAATTAAATGAAAGCAAACACAAATGTGGGAATAAAACTTATAGATACACAACAAATGACAAACATTCAAACAAAACAAAATAAAAACATTTAGAGTGATTAATATAAGAGCCACAAATGTGGACGGTAACTGATTTTCTCCTCACATCCTCCTGAGACACTGGCTTCATCCACAGCACAGCAGCATTGTGTGAGAATTCATAGCTCGTCCTAACTAGGGATGCACAATAATATGAAAATATACAGCTGCACATGATTATGTCAGTTAAGGTGAATTTCCATCAACCATATGCCTCTCTATCTGTCATAATGTCTGCAGTACTCTTTGTGATTAGAAACTATTATCTATCACAGGTGTGGAATAAGTGAGTTTTTATCCAATATACTATATTATTTATGAATACATTTGACACTTGAGATAAAATTATCAACTGCATACATTTCTTTGCTATATTAATCTTGTACACACTGGTAATGCAATAACAATACATTTTGAAGCCCTAATCCTAACCACACTAATCATGGTGAGGGCTAAGAACTCTGTCATAAAAATATCTATGTTTTAAAATGTTAGGAAAATCCTATGAACCAGGTATTTTATTAAACAACAGCTTTTTTTATCCAGAGACTCTACCCTAACAAAGAATAACATTTCTATAGTGACAGAAACCTTCAACTAACCTTCAATGGGTGAACTATGTCATAAGAAAGATTAACAGTCCCCTTCAAATGTGATTATTTTTTAAATAATCTTTTTGAAGAATGCAGAATATCTCAGGATATGGTGCACTTCAAAACAAAAACAGAACAAGATAGTGAGCTATTATCTGTCTTGTAAAGGAGTAAATGATGAGTGTCATTATTTTCAGTTGGGTTTTATTTAAAGTTTTTCAGTTTTTTCAGTGTAACAGAGAGGTAGAGACAACACTATAATTCCAGGAAGTTTTGAAGTATAGAAGAGAAATCACTGTTCTATACTAATGTATGTTTTATCAAGTCATGTTGTCCATTTTTCCAAAAAATATTTATTTTACCATTAGTAACCATTATAGGCTAAAATCTATTTCAGCAGGTCAGTGCTTCATAAAATCAGTAATCAAAAATTTGCTGTTATTTGAACAGATAACAGAAATAACAGAGCTGCAGTACCTGACAAATACTTTTGAAAACATTTGATTTCTCTAAAGCAGAATGCTTTATTTTACAGCACTACCCAATGTTGTGGCATCTGCTCAACGTGGGTGAAAACTGACAGACATGGCTTTCTCACTGCACATTTGCAGTGCAGTGTTTGCTCAAAATAAATAAAAATGACAGAGCATAAAGAGGAGAAATTCTTCAGTGACTCATCTATTAGCTAACATATTGTTCATCAACCAACAGAACTGACCAATAAAAGACTGCTTTCCATGTAGACTCCCAGTCCCTCCATTTGTTGCCTCAGTGCTTGGCCAGGGAGCTCCTTGGCAGTCAGCCCTTTCTCCATCAAGCTGACAGTCACCACCCCTGTTCTGACACATACACCATCTGAAACCAATTGCTCCTCTCTATTCTGCCAATCTTAATGTTTCTGTGCATGACCGACACAGGCTGCTTCAGCTTTACACTAAGTGCTACATGACAGTTACCAATCTGATTCTAGAGAGCTGTCACCCAAGGACAAAGCCCTGCTAGTTTCAAATTGCATGGTTGCTATGACAGCTGCTCAACAGTCAGAACAGTTGAACACCTCTCTTAAATAAACATATGAGAATGAGCAGGAAGGTCAACCCAAACCTTTTGAATATTTGACTTACTATTGGACAATGCCAAGAAGCAGGAACCCTTTTACGACTTGAGCGCAGGCATACAATTTGGTGAGCAAATAATAACTAACTGTAAAAGCTTCCTCCAGGATCTTTGTTCTGTTTGCCCAACAAGGCGTTCCTAGGGATGACGGAAAATCAACAACCCTTTTCCAGCCTAAGATGAGACATCAAAAGTGACATCTTTCCCTACGAAGGTTTTTGTTCCAGCTGTATTAATGTGATAACCTGTGCAGTGGGTCAAGATATCAGAATGTAAGAAAATCATTCAACAGCAAAAGTAAAAGGAGTGCGGGGTGTTTTGTGCCGCTTAAAGAGAAGCATATAGAGTACATCTTTAAAGAAAGATGTAAAAATAAATGAAGCCCCTTCTGATTTTCTAAAAACATATTCAAAAATAAGATAAAGGTTTGATATCAGAACAGAAGAGAAGCTTTCTGTAACAGAATTGGCTCCTTAAACACAAAAGAGACGAAAGTGTAATCCTATACACAAGCTTACAGGAGTTGTTCGAAAGAGCAAAGGTTTCCAAGGAGACAGCTGGACTACAGCGCCTGATTTCCAATACCTGATCTCCCTCTCCTGTGGACAAGCAAGCTGTCCAGTACAACACAATACTATGTGGACAGAAAAATAAAAGATAGAAATACGAGTCAACAATATATGTTCAGGATCTAAAACGATAATAAATCT
This sequence comes from Alfaro cultratus, assembly GCA_903066825.1. NCBI lineage: Eukaryota > Metazoa > Chordata > Actinopteri > Cyprinodontiformes > Poeciliidae > Alfaro > Alfaro cultratus. The sequence goes on along the minus strand of CAEFZX010021996.1, from coordinate 5,255 downwards.
GAAATGAGTAAATGAATAAAAAAGTGGGGGGAAGAAAACATAACTAGATGACTGCAAAGTAACTTGCAGCTTCTAAGAGGAGAGAGACATTTTGGTACATATTTTAACAGAGAAGTTTATTGTGGGGTGAATGGCATGAGCAGAACAATCCCACACAGCTAATCATGTGACAGCTTTGAACACAACCCAAATCCATAATCCTGAACCACTGACAGAAAAAAAAAATCCTTAAAAACTACAACTAATAAAAAAAAACAAGTTCAATAAACAATGATAGCATGTAATGAGAGCTAAACTTAAATTAAAATAAGTTAAAATAACTTTTCAAATGTTGACAGAATGCTTAGAACGATAAGTTGTGTTTTTTGTGTGCTCAGTGTTTGTTGACTTCCTCAGCTGAATATTGAATGCGTTTTAGTTGCTCTACACATGAGCTTTACGCAAGAACCACAGCAACAAAATCTTCACATCTGGAAATGTCAAAATCTATACCACTCCCCTTTATAACTCATGCTGAAAAACTAAAAACAACATTCCATAATATTGCATCAGGATATTCCATGAGAGCAATTAATTTATACCATATAAAACATTCAAAAAATAACCAGGTAGTACATAAAATATTAAGCAAGTCCTGCACATACAAACTATGTTGTGTTTGCTGTATTTTGAGTAAGAGGTTATAAACTGTGTTTTGTTGGCTCTGAATGCCATTTCAAAATGTCACATGAACATTGTCAGCCAAGTGTCACCCACCTGTTCAAGGCTGTCGTCTTCTGCTAATGCCCCTGTGTCTCCATTACTGTTAATAGGAATCTCCATTGTGGCTGCTTTACTCATAACATTGTCCGTCATAATGCACTCTGTCTGCAAGACAAAAAGAGAAAAGGGAGGGTGAACAATTAATTGAAAGGCCTAACCGCAGCCTGGAAGAGGATAGACCGCAGAACTTAGTTAAAACATCCAAATCAATGAAGCAGATGGGAATACAATTACCACTAACAGCAGAGGTGTATTTCAAAGAGCAAGGCTGCTGCTCAGAATAAAAACAACACACCTATTAAAGCCCCCCATCTCCTCTATATTCTCAAGTTATCTTAAGAGATCAAACTCATTTGAATTTATATATTACACATGAAAGCATGACCAAATATTCAGCAAAAATAGTGTTTGACACCTAGTAACGGTGTATCTATTTTTAGTTTTTTTTTTAGTTGATCTGGAAATCATCAAGACTGAAGAGAAGCCATATGAGAAATCCAAGCAAATGCCAATAGAAACTGTTACAGAATATTTCTAAATAGCTTATGTGCTACTACTAAGATTATTCACTACAACTTAACGTACTGCACATTTTTCAATGCAATAACTTGCAAAATCCAGAATATTGCAGATCTTCTGCTTTATCAGTGCTGACTGGTTACGGGTCGGTCTGATATTTTATCGATGAAAGAATGACTATTTTCATGTCACAAAGACAACACACATCAATGTGAAAGCTTTTGCTGAGTGAAGAAGGATCAACTGTTAAAGGATTTCTTTGCATGCATGTACTGGCTGAATTATTAAGGAAATCACTTGGCATGTACTTAGCATGACAATTTCATGCCAACTGCACCTTTAGAAATATAAATTAATTTGGAAAATTCTTGATTTGTTAAGTACTTATTTTAACTTTCTGCAAAATAAAACTGACATGGTTTGAAATAGACTATTAGATTACAACAATTACAATCAGTAGGGCGTCTGTGCAGTTTAGTACACAATAATTGCTTCCAATTTTTTTTGACAAAGCATTTAAGAAGACTGAGTCATCAAAGGAGCAGTGGAAAACTAGTCCATAATGCAAAGACGACAGTCCAAACCAAGCTAACAGTGTGTGGGGTTTCCAAACATCAGGATGCCAGATTATTTTCATGTTTGTCATCAAATATCAGAAAAGCATTATTTTTGTGTGTGTGTTGTGCATTTAGCTTCCAACGAATTGCCGCATGTTTAACAGGTTTCTACAAGTTTGACCACTTACTAAAAACGGCTCTACAGGAGCAGCCTCGAAGTGTAGATAAAACACTACTGAAGGAATGTAACCTGCTTGTTTATACTGTACTGCCTCTGATTTCACTTAGCAGGCTTTTCCACGGCAAGGACTCATTTAGATATGCACAAGGTCTGTTGACTTTACATATCAGCTACAGAACAGTATCTATTAAAACAACACGCACACTAGGAACTTTGAGAGATAACTGCCGATTTGAATCTAATGTCTATTCTCGTTTAACTCATTTATGCTTAGATGCATAAATGAGTTATTTTCTAAACTCATTTATGGTTAGAAAATAAATGAGTTATGCATCTAAGCATAACTCATTTACGCTTAGATGCATAAATGAGTTAAACGAATGCCTGGATGAATCCGTGAATTAGAAAAGCTGGGACTCAAGATAATCAGATGTTGGGAGAGAAAAACAATTGTTGTAAACATGGGTTAAAACCAGATCTACAACTCTTTACATTGTTTAAAAAAAAATACATTTACATGTGAGCTGAACTATTGCACTCAAAATCCCTTAAAACATAAGTCAGGAAGAGAGTGGGAACTAGGCTGGGAACTGAAGCATGGGAAGCATTACTGAGACCTGGCAGGTGCAGCTGAACAGGTGCAAGGTCTCACCCTCATTCGCATAGAAAAGTATCAATCCTATCTCAATATGCAGATAACAATAAGAACAACAACGACGACGAGTGATTGATAGGAATCTGCTACAAGTGTGTGAGTGACATCAAAGTCTTTTCTTTAAAAGCCACGTTTTCAGTTGAACATCACGTATGCAGCTGTTACTGATAAGCTGGCTAAAGTGGTGAGAGAAAACAATCTAAATCCCAAGAAACATCAGATCAACATGTGAGCTTGTGTGCATAAGAATTAGAAAGCTGTAAATATTAAAAACGGCTAAAATACTGGCATGTCATTTTCAGACAGTTTGACTTACGATGGTGTGCCTGGTCCCTTCGTTGACACAGCGCTCTTCGCAAAGCTAACGCGAAAGCTAATAGCAAGCTAGCTGCAATGCATCCCGTTTCCTGCGGGATTCAGAGCTGAATGTGGTGCTTACTCTCTGTCCTTATGGGGAAAGACAGAGAAAAACTCCTGCTTAAGAATACCGGAAAAACATTGCAAGGTAATGGTTAACTCTACGATCCGTGTACAGTAGGACTGCGTAAATAACCCTGCTGTGTGAAGCCAAGAGAAACGCTTTACGGAACTGACGACATTCTTAAAGACAAAGAATGTCTATTTACGACAGGATGAAGTACTCTAATACAATGTCCCAAAATTAAACATAAACCGTCGTTTTCACAAATAATTGATAACTAAAACGTAATGAATGTCACGAATAAAAAGCTTTTTTTTTCTTAAATACTATTAACATCAGAGATTATGAGAGTTACTTTAGTCGTTTAAAAGGTTTAATCAAACTAAAAGTCATTAGACCTTTTTGTTTGAAACACAAAACTTACTCTGAACTCTGTCTCGTTAGCACTTCAGTGTAGCCTCCTCTTAGAGCAAACAAATTCTAGCCATTAAAGAAATATGTGAAATTTTAAACAGTGTGAGAGGTTTCTGTTTTTTGTCCAACCTATCTTTGGCATGTGATTTTCTCCAATATGACACAAGCCGTGGCATCTGTCACCAAATCAATGGCGGATGGATCATGTATATGTGTATATAACTTATTTGTTTGACATAAAATTATTCATATTCATATTGTACACTGAATATAACACACAAGTCTGTCACTAAGAGGTGACAAAACCATAGCATGTGTCACCATTATGGAGTGAAAATAGTTTCAAAATATCTGTGCGTGTGTAAAAATATTTGTGAGTGTGTAATACTAGATTTGTAAACCTTAGAAATGAAATAAACCTTCTCCTACGCCTACAAATATTGAAAAAGTACGCACAAGTCACCTGGTACACACACACACACACACACACACACACACACACACACACACACACACACACACACACACACACACACACACACAAAACTGCATTTACGCACAGATCCGGTTACCATTTCACGCTTCGGGAGCTCCCAGATTTGTGTGTAGATAGTGCGCTTACATGCTAGTAGAAAGCTGGGTCATCTGAGTTTTGCTCTGAGTCCAGAGTTTTTATCTACTGCAAAACTAGTCTCCACAACAAAACATTTAATGCATAAACATTTGATCAACATAAAAAGAAAGATTTCTACATACATTGTAATGATAAAAGTAATTTTCAGGTTCATCAATGTTTTGTCAAAGTCAGGTTTGTCGGTGCATCAGCTGTTCAGGAAAATCAACATAATTTTTTTTCTAACACTAACTGTATATTTGTACTTTTTTCTGCATCTTCAGAAAAAACCTCAAGCTTCAAACTGAGCCATCAACTGGACCAAGACGCCTTTCAAACAACTATAGTAGTTAACTACAGTAGGGGTGTATGTGCACAAATTCTGAGTTTATTTTTTGTTATTTACTTGTTCTTAATAATATAATTCATATTTATATTCTATATTCAATCTGACACAGAAGACGTGGCATCTGTCACCAAATCAGTGGCAATTGTATTCTATTTATTATTATTATTATTATTATTATTATTATTATTATTATTATTATTATTACTTATTTGTTTGACTCTGTGGATGAGTACAATCAACACATTTTAAATAATAAATGTTAAGTCAAAATTAAAAAATATTTGACTTAAAATTAATCCATCCATTCATTTCTTTACACCCTTGTCCCTAATGGGGTCGGGAGGTGCTGGTGCCTATCTCCAGCTACACTGAAAAAAATGAACTTTGGGGGTTGTTACATTGACAAAAGAATATCATGTACTTTTAACCCAATAATTTTATGTTTCCAATGAAAACATGATGAAATCATGTTGGATAAACAAGAAATTCTACAACGTAACATTTATGACATGATTACATTTATGAAATGTAATCATGTTGAGATTACATGATTCATTATAGTCTGACTGATATTGTGCTGAAGACAACAAGGTAGATCACGGGAGATCACGAGAAATCACGCGAGATCACGTGAGATCACGTGAGACCATGGTAAATCACACGAGGAGATAATCGTCACAGGAAAATGAATGTAGAGGAACATGTCGAAACCAACGTTAAAAACAAACTGACTTTGTATAAACATTCCTGTATGTAAAAACCTGGAAAACTAAGAATCTTCAGA